>MU224659.1:1406282-1416997 GCA_018584345.1 Thuja plicata | reverse complement strand
GCTTCACTCTAGACTTACATTTCATCTATTATCTCATGCTAGTTCTTAGTTTTCATTTCATGTTTTAAAGCTAGATTGTATGCTTTTTCTCATTTTTAGTTTAAATTCTAATCAAGTCCTTCATGCTTGGATAGTATTGGTCACTGATTTTGAGCATATTCTGAGGGCTAAATATGCAACTTATCGTACTCTTTCTAGTTAAAAGGCAATAGGCCGATATTAGTGGTTTCTAACGTTTTAACTAACCATTTGAGCTAATGCAATGACCTATTGAGTGTTTGTGTCATTTTCAACAGGTACCCATTTACACACACACACTCACTGCTTTGATTATCATATCAAAATAGAGCTGATTCCAATGTAGACCAAACAAGGAGCTTTAGCAGTCACACTGCAACACGAGCTTGTTGATCCTCAGCAAAAGGATTTGGCACTCTCCCTCTGCTGCTCAAGCTTCCTCTAATTGTTATATCCTCCTCTTAGAAGTAGCTGATTACAATGATAGGATTCCGTTGCTTAGTATCTTCGTCTTTCACAACTTCCTTGTTGAAGCAAATTCTTCATCCAAGCCTGAACCAACCTTATCAACTTAGACTCGTGACTACGAACTAAGTCTTCATGAATGATCAATACTCCAACTGGATGTTTAAACTCTTCCTCATGAGATTTCAGATAATTAATCCACCATACTTTAGCTCCTTGATCCATCCTGCAACCAAGAGAGATTATTATAATTCATCGAATCAAACTACCTAGAAGAAAAATATAGAGATCAATGCTAATAGAATACATGAATTACTATACTAAAATGAACTACATAAAAGATTTATAATCATTATTATGGGCACAAAATACTTATCTCTTGATTGTCTATGATTATAGATGGCATTAGCTTCTCTTTTAATCAAGAAATAGAAGTTCATGCTTCTACAAAATTTTAAGACTGGATCCACACCTCCAAGAAAACACAGACAGATCTGCAACAAAAAATCTAGAAAATGCTACAGCAGACTGAGCATTCAAACAGGGCAACCGAGTCTCTAAGCTTCACACAATACTCTCAAAACTCACACAAAGAATCCTTCTGAATTGACATCAGATTCTTTATGTGGAGAAGCAACATCAATGTTTGCAGCAGCAGCTTGATGTTTTGGTTTTGAAAAACAATCTCTGGCAAAGTGACCATACTTGTCACATCTGAAGCATTGAATCTTAGAGAGATCCTTCCTCTTCTTTGGTTCAAGAGCTGAATCAGAATCCTTATCTCTATATCTCTTAAAATCTCCTTTCCTCCATTCACTTCCTTTCTCTTTAGATGTATGAGCAGCAAGAACCTGATCTTCTTCATGGTGAGATTTCTGCCCATTTCCTCTTGCCTCCAATCTACATTCCTCTTAAATGCAATCAGCTCTCAAACGGTCAAACTTGAGAAGTTCATCTCTTCCACTAATCCCTTGAATAAAGGATTCCCAAGAGTGAAGAAGGTCATTCATGGCCAACATAACCAAGTCTTTGTCCTCAATTGATTCTCCAATAGCATTTAGTTGATCCTTCAATTTTGTAATCTTCATAAAGAAAGATACAACAGGTTCTCCATTAGCAATTTTAGTATGAACGAGTTGACGTCTCAAGACTAGAGCTCTGCTAGTGTTGTTGAATTCGTACAAACTTTGAAGACAATCAAACATTGCTTTGGCTCAATTAAACTTTGATATAACCGATAACAGATGATCCTTAACAGAATCAATTAGTATCTTCCTTGCCATGATATTGTTCTTTCTCCATTGAGATTTCTCAATGTCGTCAGACGGTTCAACTACATCAGACTTCACATAGTTGAGTAGATCATTCTCTTCACGAGAAATGAGAACCCTGAACTTCCATGACGTAAAGTTGGATGCACCATCCAATCTGTCTTCAAATTTGACTCCATTCACCATTGAGAGAAGCTGAAAGAAGCAAACTAGGAGAGAAGAATAATACAAAGCTTAGAAATCCTTGTTCTGGATCGATTCCTTAGACCCGCTCTACCATGTTAAATTTTTGAGAACCAGAATAGCATAAATAAATATCAGGTAAATCAAAGCACATAAATTCTTGAGACACAGAGGTTTACCCTGGGAAAACCCTCCTCGAGGCTCCTCGAGGGAAAAACCCAGCCACACCAACAAGATCTCCTTTATTGAGTTCTCAAACCAAATACAAAAGTTTCTAGCTTATGATTGATGACACTAACAGTCAATCAAAAGCCTTATTTCACCTTTTGGGTTGAGCACTTTTTCTATGAATAACAGAATACACAATAGACACTAATATCTCAAAGATACCATGAACTGAACAGTCATTACAGAATAATAGTGTCGATCAAATACAGATCACACATATAGCAAAAAGATTACTTCCGCAAATACACTCTATAGGAATGCACGATAATACAGTCCCATAGCTCCAAATGAAAGTCTGATCAAGTATTCTATTTGAGTCTTCATTGCACGAACCAAAACAATGCCAAACTGTAACAGAAGTGTCTTACACAGAGAACCCGATAATCATGCAACTGCCTAACAGTGCCAAAAGAGTATTTTTTTCTTTAATCAAACAACACCACCATGTGACTGAAGTGTCACTCGCGGAGGGCCAAGAGTCCACCATTACAAGACCACCGACAGTATCCACATAATACTAACGATAAATGCCAAACAACTGATGACATCTCCACGATCATGAACAGGCGATAGTAATACAAGGAGACTACGATGCCATGTCATCGTAGACCCAGCAGTTACAAAATAGACAGTAGGAGAGAATGAATGAGAGAATCGTTGCCAGCTAGACGAACTCTCAAAAATCGTAACCGAATATGTCTCACGATGCCACACGGACCATACTCGTTTCCCAGACAACTCACAATAATGAAGTGAGTAGTAGAAACAGCTCGATGCCAATAACATGAGCCACACGATGCCATAAGCGCCCGATATAAGAAAGGATAGATGATGCTAATATGTCGTAAGACTTGTATCTTTTCCATAGGCTCGATCCATAGAAATTCCACCGTCATTGAAGAGACTCGTCGTGGAAGGTCAAGAGGCAATCGTTTCATGCACGATAAAGACTCTTTCATTGAGTTTATGATAATACACTTCCTTGAACCGTTGGCAGTTCATAATCACCCACCGTCAACGATAAGACTCTTTAATGAGTTCATAATCATCCACCTTCAACCCGAAGAACATATTCAGCTCGGTAATGCAATCACATGATACTATAAGGCTGAGCAGAGATAATTCACGAGAGACGTTACATTACATCAGAAGAATACATGTAGTCTGGAATTAAGAATAACAGTAGGAAACATCCACACTAAAGAGTCTCTGGTGTAGATGAGATGCAGCTCCTGATGATGCAAAACAGAGAATCAATATATGATAGACCCAATTCCGCATAGCAAGAGAACTCAGGTATGAAGGAGCTCTCTCAAAGCTACCATAAACATTAACACATAAACTCCACACCATAGGAGAATGATCAGTGAACACCATTCATGAACAGCAGCTGAGTGATAACAAAACAGCAAAGGGATTAAAAACAAACAGCCATTAAAATATAGCAATGGAGCAATCTTGACTGAGCAGCAATCTTAACTAAGCATCGATATTGACTAAGAAAAGCACTAAGTGTTTAAGACATGCGATCCTTTCAAGAGGTGCAATTGATTATGGTAACTAGCGATTAACAAGGGAGCATCAGTGAAGAGACTCGACCGCTCATAGGACAGCCACACCAAAGGTCACACATATTGAGAATGATGATAAAAGATAAAAGCGCGATGGAGAAGACAGCAAGGACCATCGAAGAAGAGAAAATAAGCATTAGATCAAGCAAGAGATTCAGAGTCTCGGAATTAATAAATTAGAAAGCAGTTTATATACTAATCAAGTATTTTGGTATGAAGTTTAATGCATGGCATTCTAATTTAGATGATTTGTTATTTGTCTTCCATTTGATAGGAAGTAGAAATAAACGCAGATAACATATTGCTACTAACTAATATATATATATATATATAGAGAGAGCGTTTTTGACTGAGCAGCAATCTTAACTAATCACCGATATTAACTAAGCAAAGCACTAAGTGTTTAAGACATGTGATCCTTTCAGGAGGTGCAATTGATTATGGTAACTATCACTTAACAAGGGGGCATCAGTGAAGAGACTCAACCCCTCATAGAAGGACGGTCACCTCAAAGGTCACACATATTGAAAAGGATGATAAGATATAAAAGAACGATGGAGAAGACAGTAAGGACCATCAAAGAAGAGAAAATAAGCATTCGATCAAGCAAGAGATTTGAGGTCTCAGAATTAATAAATTAAACAGCAGTTTATATACTAATCAAGTATTTTGGTATGAAGTATAATGCATGGCATTCTGATTTGGCTGATTTGTTATTTGTCTTCCATTAGATAGGTAGTAGGAATGTACGCAGATAACATATAGCTACTAATATATATATATATATATATATATATTAGTAGCTTCAGCAGGAAGGGAGTTGATTCTATAGAGATCGCCGGCATTTCTAACACCATCCAAAAGCACAAGGAAGGATACGACATCGAGAGGAAGGCGTTGAATTATGGCTGAATGTAAAAGGTCCCAGGCCTTGTTTGTGTTTCCCAATTTGCAGAGGGCAGTAATGGACTGACTGAATTGAAAAACATTAAATTTGAGCGTGATGTGAGGAGGGGGTTTCTCCTGTTTATGTGTGGGTTGAGATGACAAGGTAGATATATGTGTGTGTGTGTATATATATATATTAGTAGCACTATGTTATCTGTGTATATATAGTATATACACACACATATACATACATACATACATTCATATGTGTATGTACACACACATATATATACATATATATACATACACATGCACATATGTATGTATGTATGTATGTATATGCATATTTAATTAAGATAAAGATCCCCTTAAAGCTTTCGTCCAATCTGCCATCTCATTATGGAGGGGAGAATGTACATATAAGGGATGCAAGTAGCACAAGGTTCCATCCAAGTAGAGCAACCCCAAGTGGGGTTGTGAGACCGAAAAGCCATGCTTATGGGCTTGATGGATAGGCTCGAGGTGCCTTGTATGATCTCCCAGTCGGCTCCATAATGTGGATAGATTGTTGGAAAACGCCTTAAGGGAATCCCACATGTACATTATGTAAATTACATGATTATTAGAATTCTATTTATAACATTGCTGGTTATATGTTTTATCATCTGTCATGATGATAACTAGCCTAGTTGCAGGCTCTAAATCAAGATATAAGTTGACAAATTACACTTGTAAATATACTACACACTTTATTTAGGAATTCTAGGGCAAATTAGAGTAAAGTCCCAATAGGGAACATTACAATTGGTATCAGAGCATCCTTCCTGCCAATCTATTGAAGGTAGTTGATGCAATCTAGCCAAAGGGCTCAAAGGGCTTTGGAAAGTGCAAGGAGGAAACTAGCATTAGCCAGCAATCCTACACCAAATAGCACAATGGGAAAACAAATGAGCAACAAATTGAGGACCTTCATGGAGCGAACCACTCAAGTTCTCATGGAGCAAAATAAGAGAAATGAAAGAACAACCCAACTTCTCGTCCAAGCCGTTCAAAATATGAGTGGCAATAATTCTTGATCTAACCCAACCAATTGGAGGCATACTAACTCCAACCACTCTGAAAATAACATCTCCTCAGGAATGTCAAACCCTAGGTGAACAACACCTCGCTTCCTACCTAGGGAGGAACATACAGAAGAGGAAGAAGCAAACAATCCAGCCATGGATAATATTGATGAAATTGTGCAAGCATACTCAAGACTTCATCCCCGATTTTAGGAGAAATGTCTCTTTTAAAGATTATTGTGTTGCTAAAATGTAAATTGTCTCTAGTAGGAAAAGAAAACAACCCAACAAGTATTTTAAAAAAAGGATAAGTAAAATGACCCTTTCTAATTTTGATTGACCCAGGAAAGTCATGGCGCATCAATGGGTCCAAAAGATGGGCATCTACCTCTCAATCAGTCCCATGATAAAGGAATATGCCATAAAATTCACCATACTCAATTGGAAGGAACACCCCATGATTGGTGGCATCATAGCCTTGTTACCGAAGGCCACCAACATATAATAACATATGATGAATTCACCCAACAACTTATCCAAACATTTGATCAAAAACACCTAGAGTGGTACTTTAAGGAGCCACCTCAAATAAGGCAACATGGAATTGTAGAAGAGCATGCCACTTAAATCCAAAAACTTTCAGTTATGGTACCAGAAGTATCTGAAAGTAGACTTGCCTATCTATTTGTTGAGGAACTAAAAGAAAATATCTGAAACTATTTGTGGCTTGGTAAGTGCCCTCAATCCTACATCTATTGAGGATGCAATCCAAAAGGCACTAAAATTAGACATCCCACCTACAAAGGACAAATACCATACAAAAAATCAACCTCCTAACATCCATACCAAACCTTTTTATAAAAAGGAAAAAGGACTGAGGGCAAAAAATTTCCTACCTTACAAAGAAAACGAGGAATGCTTGAAAAGGGGTTTATGTTTCAAGAGCAAGGAAAAAATCGAACCAAGGCACATTTGTAAAAGACAACAAGAAGACCTAAATTTGTGTTTTAGATACAAGAATGGAGACCAACACACCGATGCAAAAAGAAAACTCAAGCACGCCATATGAAAGCATTGTCCAACAAAAGTATGGGAAGAGGAAGAAAATTCTAGTAAAAGAAGAGGCAAAGAAGACGAAGAGCATGGAACCCTAGCTACAATTTCACGAGCCTCCAAACATCAACCATTCCAAATCAAACGTAATCTAAAGGGGCAAATGGTATTCGCCCTCGTGGATAGCGGGGCCTCCCACAGCTTTATTGACAAGAATCTAGTAACATAAATGAAATCGGAAACCAAGGAGACTTTCAAGGCTTTACAATGGCCATGGGTAATGGAACTATGGCTCAATGTACCAAGCAAATTCTCCAGCTAGAGATCACCTTGGGAAAACATTCCATCAAAGAGGATTTCTATGTGGTAAATCTAGATGCCAATGTGATCTTGGGTACCCCTTGGATAAACTCCTTGGGATGCTTCATTACATGGACCTCTCAAAATTGGAAATTTGCTTACAAAATAATGGACAAGAAGTCACTTTGAGAGGTTTACCTGACGTGACCCAAAGATTAGTTTCGTCCAAAAGGATGGAAAGGATCTTTAGATACAGACAAGGGTAGTGGACAGCACAATGTATGATTCTCAACAAAACTTTACCCCTAAGGCAAGGCAATCCACATTGATATCCAGCCAATTTTCAATAAACACAAGGTATTTGGTGATATTCCCCCAGGACTACCTCCAAAGAGAGGATTTGAACATACCATCAAATTGGAAGGAGTGAAACCCGTGATCACTACACCCTACAAGCACCCTCAAAAGTTGAAAGAGGAGATTGAGAATACCATCAAAGAACTACTTGAGATGAGTGACATCAAACCTAGTTCTAGTCATTTTGCCTCCTTCGTGGTGTTGGTAAAGAAAAAGGATGGCATTATGAGAATGTGCATAGACTATAGGACCTTGAACAAAAAAGACAATAAAAACCCGCTACCCCATTTCAAAAATTAATGAGCAAATAGATGAAGTCCATGGACCAAACCAAGATTGATTTACAGTTTGTTCATCACCAAATAAGAATGAGGAAAGAAGATATTCCAAAGACAGCTTTTAGGTGTCACTATGAGCACTTTGAATTTTTGGTCCTACCCTTTTGTAAGAACCCCAACAGGTTCTAACTCTGCCAAACCACTAATTTGCTATGCAAATGATATATTTGTTTTGATATGACAATATAATGCAGCAAATAAAGATATTGCAATAATAATTTTTTAACTCAAAATTGAAAATACACAGCTGAAAATTTCATATTTTTATACCAGCTTGAATACTTAGAGAATTTTCACAATATATTGACAACCCAATTCACTAAACAACCCCTATTATCTAAAACAACAATACCCAGAAAACCTAGGAGTTACAATTCATGAACTTACAAGTATGATATATCTTGAAACCCTTGAATAAACTTCATAAATCTGTTCATAAATGCTTGTAATGTTCCCAATCCCGCGGTAAGCCAGTAGGGCGCAAGATTAGTCTATCTCCCCCATCCGGGTAGGCTAATGGCTTTGTCAGAGGATGTCAGCCATTCGCAGGCTTCAGTGGGCGAGCTTTTATTACTGGGTTCACTTTATAAAAGAAAAGTCAATTTACTTTATAATAAGGAATTATAAAGTCACTTTATGTACTTTATATTATAAAAGTGACTTAAGTGACTTAAAGCACTTTATGAAACCTTTTATCCCACATCTCTTAAATGCGTTGTTTTCCCTCACTTCGAGGTTATAAAAGAAAGAGATCTTCCTTGGGAATAGCACAATGAGAAATTATAAACTAAAGATAATACAAATCTGGTTGCAAATTGTGATTGGTCTATTTCTTGAGGACGTAGCCCCTTGAAGAAATACTGGAAAGTTGGACATAGCCCTGACTTTTCAAATTGTGGTGGAGTTACACAGATTTCACCCTTGAGAATTCCAAGTAAGTAATCAAATTCAGACTCCACTCAGCATTCAGATTCACAAATTAGTGAATGAGGTAACCGGCATACTTTCAGCATAAAACATCATAAGGTGGAAACGCAGTTACAAGGGAGGTAGTATTTTCGAAGTTCCAGCAAATACCAAACCATTCGAACAGATTGTATACAGCAGACGTAATATATCTAACGTCACACAGGACTTTGCTGGATTAGTAATAAACGAAGGAGTAGTACCATCGCTGTTAGCACCTTGGGCACTAGATTATCTGCGAGGGAGTGTCAACGCGGTCTTACCTGGGAGGAGAGACTCCTACACATGTTACGGGCAATACTGATTCCAGCCGTGATGTGTAAGAAGGATACCGTCAGCAAAGTCGGGGGCCAAGGGAGGCATTTTCAGCAAGTGGCCGCGCTGCTCGTACCAGCAACCATAAGTAGAGGGATGTCTGAGATCCCGCGTATGTAACCTGGTACCTTGCTGATGGAGTAACACGCAGCTGCAGTAGTCTCGAGAAGGCATCAACCGTTTGGAAAGCCGAGCTGGGTTGGACTGCCACAGCATTAACAATGGACGTGGAACTAAGGGCGGAGTATCCACCATGTTACCACGGGATTAGTAGTGGTTGAATACACCGCGTGCTTGAGTTACTTAACGCCACCCACACCAGCGTTGGATTCTGTTGGTCCTAGCTCCTAGCGGCATCATTGATAGGTGCATACTTGTGTTAAATCTTTGGCTTATGTATCGAACTGCCTAGGCTAAATGTTAAAGGTGCATTTTTATTATGTTGTGACTGGTTATTATTATTTGTAAATACCAAGAAGTGGAATTTCATTTGTGCAATACTTCCTTGCTAGTTAAACATTCCTGTGAAACATATCTAGTTTAGAGTCGTACTCCAAGTGTTTGCTTCTGTGTTTACTTCTATACATTGAGAACGTTGAACCAAAGAAGAGACAAACACATTTTATTACAACTAGATAAACGCCCACGCCCAGCATAACAGAAAGCTCGCAGTTAAAATTTGATATCAGCCAGTCAAGATCATTACAGTGGTATCAGAGCCTTGATCTTGCCATCCCAGTGGGATTATTATAATCAGATTTCAGTCTGGTCCAGCAGCAGCCACGTTAGCCAGTTATGCATCGCAGGCACAGGATACCCGGGTTTAGACATAACAAGGTTGGGCAGGAACAGACAGATTCTTCCGTACAAGTTGACATTGAGACCAGTCATTCAAAAGACGAGGAGTTTGTTTTGGAACAGACTATTCCAGGCGTGAGAATGGCTGAGGAGGCAGATAGAGAGGCCAGGGAGACTATGAGACAGATACGAGATGGACAAGACCATATTGTTGATGTATTACACCAGCTTACAGGGGTTATCCAACAGTTATCAGTTACGGTCAAGAGACCCGCTAGTCATCACAGTACTGGAGACAGTACAGCGGGATCACCTAGGGTAGTTAGGGCCCCCACTCGTACGTCTGATAGGCCCCTTATGCCAAACTTTGTGGATAATAATGCAGGGGAAGAGGCAGCACCACCAGCGGCCACAGGCATTCTTCCAGAGAATGTGATGACCATGCATGACGAGTGGAATATGTTACCAAACCATGTCAAAGCAGATTTGACTTTTCCACCGTACATGGTTCAGAAGAGAGTTTGGCAGGAACCAGCAGGACAGGAGACCTAGGGGTCCGAAGAGGGACTTGAAACATGCCATGAACAAGATGACTCTTCCTACGTTCGATGGCAGCGGGAGGGCATCCGCTAGAGCTTGGATCCACAAGCTCGATACCTTCTTGACCCTCAAGCCCATTTCAAAGATTGAGGCAATTAAATTTGCCACTATGCATCTAGAGGGGGCCGCATATGATTGGTGGCATCACGGCCTTGTCACCCAAGATCACAGAATGATTGCTTCCTATGAGATCTTCAGCACGAGATTGATCACTCGTTTTGATAGGAAAGACATAGAGGTCTACTACAGGGAGCTAGCTCAGCTTAAACAGAGTGGATCTTTGGAACATTACATTGATGA
>MU224659.1:1355138-1380650 GCA_018584345.1 Thuja plicata | reverse complement strand
TAAGAATCAAAATGTGTTCACACATAGAACCACATGTAATATAGTCTCAGCTATAATCAATAAATATAGACTCAGCTATAAAAGAAAGTATGATCCATACATACACAATAAGCCACTAAAGTATGTTCCATACATACATGCTAAAGTATACAAATGACGTATGCTCCATATATTAAGTATACCAAATGTAACCAAATGTAATAACCAATATCCAAATGTAGTTCTCTCATAGAACAAGCATAATTCATCCAGTATCCATAGACAAGTCTTAGCCATAAGCATAAGAGTACTCACATAAGTCTCACCACATAAAAAGTAACCAAATCTATCAATAGCAAAGCATATATAAAGGATAACATATATCCATATAAAGTATGCTCCCATGCATACAACAACATTATCTCTAAGTATGTATATGCCAATTGTAACATGTACAACACATGCCAATGTAAGTATGATCCAACATTCATTAACCAATAATGTATGCACCCATGCATTAATAAAGAAAAACAGTTAACTAGTTATAATTGATGCAAGGGATGTTGCTAATCAGCTGTGTATGATCCCATACATAAGTAAGACATATGCTAAGGTAGAGTATGCATCCACGCATACAAAACAGAAATATGTCAATGCAAAGTATACTTCCATAGCAAGTAATCAGCATGACATAGAGGAGGAGTTCATAACACAAAATTAAGTGAGCCCATGATTGAACTCCCTCTTAAACCACATACCCATAATTAAGTCATACCAAGATATATGTTACTCAAGGTGACCTACTCCTTCTGGATAATCCTATCTTCTCCCTCTAACAAGATCAAAACTCCCTCTCAAGGTATGTTCCTTGGTAGCTTGAATCTAACCAATAAATAGAAGACATCCAATTGAATTTGCACATGCTAATCAAAAGCCCTCATAATAAGAAGTAAAGTCAAATTACTATTTTCGGGCCAAACCTCAGTTGCCATTCTTAGCTTTGAAGGAGTTAGTTTGTATTCCTAGATCTGAAAATTGATCTTTTCCTCTACCTAGGCTCTGATACCATGTTAATATTTTCAGATTTATGCAAGAAAAATGCAAACTATAGAGGTCTTCCAAACACTAAGCATGGGATATAAAATAGTAATCACAAAGAAGGAAAGAAAGTACCCGGAAATGAAGCCTTCAAATCTGTACCCAGTTTGTCCTTTAAAGATACCTCCTTCAAGTCTGCCCTAGGTCTTTGAATTTGCACACAAATACCCCTTTAATTTGCTTCTTGAAGGATCTAGAAGTTTCAAATTTAATGGTGCTATAGATCTGCACTTTTCTTCATTATGCAACCTTCCAATTCACTGATTAATAAGTACACCAAGATCAAATCGAAGTCACTGAATGCTTGTATTATAGATCTGATCAATACAGTTCGCATTTTATGGCAGATCTAATTTGCATCACATGTTTGCTCCAAATTGCATCATACATCTTATTATGTTCATACCATATATTTGACTTATTATATCGCTGCTTCTATACATAGCCGATCTATGTATATGTCATTTGCTTATCTTGCTCCAGGACAATTCGCTCAATGAAATTCGCTCCTACACTTTTACAAATTTGCATTTGAGATAAGGAATTCGATCCTTGAGGAGAGAATCACATGTTATGTTTTTGATGTCTCTTCTCCTCAAGACTCGAACCAAATATATATGAGAATGAAACCGTTCCCCAAGAGGCCAACTTGGATTTACAAAATACAACAATGCATTTATTCCAAGAGGCCGACTTGGGCCCTTAAATAAACTTTGTTTGTTTAATTTATTCTAATATATATTAGTTAAATCGATCCATTAAATAAACAATAAATAATAAATAGCTCTAATATTTATTATTATTATTTATACATATCGATTTATTATAATAATAAATATATTCTATATATTTATTACTACTATCTAAGGTAGAGATATTTGTCGTAAAGGCCATAATATCAACAGAGTAAAGCGTCCCCGGTATGAACCCCTGTCTATGGATGAGCTAAGGGATCCGAAGCATAAAGAGGCATATAAAGTCTTTAAACAAGCTCAATGGGATGTCTATTTCAAGAGATTGAGGAGATATTATGAGAAAGTAGCTTGAGAATTTGCATTGAGTCTTTCCCCACATCAGGCAGTTGTTCAAGGTTTAACCATTTCTATCACAGTAGAATCCATTGTTGAAGTCTCTAGTTTGCCCATAACTGGAGAGAGTTATTTCCCTAATAGCTCAAAGCGGGTAGTGGACCTTAAGCCAATGCGGAAAAGGTTTTTAGACAGGGGAGAATCTGTTGAGATTATCGTTGGGCAAGGTACGAAATTGTCTTCACTTCCGGACCCCTGGAAGGATGTAGCTAAATTCATTATCTAGTATATAACATGCTAAGGTAGATACGTTTATGTTTTTGCCCAACATTTTCGCTTAATGTTACATTAGCAGAGAGCTATGCTTGTTAACATTCCCTATTTTCTATGTTCTTCTCTGCATCTCATGGGTAAGACTGTTCAAGAGGAGCATAGTAATTCTATAGTACATCATGGGCTCAATAGGTTGTTGATCATTAGGGAATTACAAAAACTTTCTGCCCCGAGTGACTGGGATTCCTTTGTTAGTTATGATACCGCTTCTGAGAATTCTGCAAAAGAGGAGTCTTATGATAAGGATCTTTAGAAGAAGAGGCACATGAATAGGAAGATAGTCCTGCTAAGGAAGAAGAGAATCCTCCTGGTGAAGATGGTGAAAATTTTGAATATAAACAAAACCCTAATACTTCTTCCAACACTCCAAAAAGAAGGGTTTTTAAGAGGCAAATTAAGCAATGCTTGGGTTCTAGTAGTAAACAAGTCCAAAGCCCATATCAAACAAAAGATCAAGTGTTAGGTCTAAAAAAACCAATAAACAAACCTCGGACTCTAGATGTAAAAGGAAGTTATCTTCGGGGTCGCCTCTAACCAAGCCCTCTATTACCCCCAGTGATAAGAATGAAACATGGCAAATTGCATGTGAGGGTCGGTTAAAGAATTTGGCTAATGTAGCCAATGAAATTGTGAGCCCTAGCAAACAAATTGACGAGGACTTGCAGATTTTAGCAGAAATGACCAAGAAATAGGGCAACATGAGTCGATAATTGAGACATCCCTGATGTAGCACATACAAAAAATGTTGAGTTTGGCCGGGATGAAGAAGTCCCTAACACTAATAATGAAAATATAGTTGATCATCCCAAGATAGGGGAAGACGTAATTAAAGGATGTGTTGGAATTGAACATACCGCTTCCTCACCCACAATGGGTCAGGAAGAGATGTTTGCAGAACAGCTAGGGAATGTTAATCAAGAGACTCGAGATACACAAGATAAAGCATAGCAAGTGGACGATGAAGATATTTATGAGAATAACATTGGTCGGGAAGATTTTCTCGAGCATGGGTTAAAGGACTCACTTGAAGCCCCTATCATTATTACCCATAATGAGGAAAAGAAGTTGGATGAAATGGTTGAAAACATAAAGGAAAAACAAAAACTCTTGCTGAAACAAAAAGAGGAAATTTGGGCTTTAAGGGATTCAATTGCCCAATTAAAGGAGAATCAGCTACTTAAAGCCCAGCTTCAGGAAGCACAAGCTACCAACTATTCTCAGGCAGAAGAAATTAGTAAGCTTAAAGTTGAAACTGAAGAAGTGATTGTTGGTAAAGAGCCTTGCCGGCCAATCCGCAAACATGAACAACTCATTAAGGAAATAAGACAACAATGGCTTCATGAAATCACCAGCAATGTGCAGAAATTAGCTTGTCAACCGGGTCTGTAACTATACTCTTTTTGCATGAGGGCATCAGTTGGGGAGAAATGATTAAGCCAGAATGTGTTACTTGTTTTACCCATTGATTGTCCTTTTTGTTTTCCATTCCTATGCTTCTTCCTGTCATTCTTGTCACTATTTGGTAATGAAAAAGGAGAAATTTTATAAATGTAGAAGAAAAGTTAAAAACTTACACTATATCAAAAACAGCGGTTATTAGATTGTATGATTGTCATAACAGGGGATCAGTAGGAGGTCGTGCGCATATGAACAAAAGTTGTTCGAAGGGATGTTAGAGTTGTTGAGTACACAGATGGTGAGAAAGCAAAGAAGATAAAACAAAACAGTTTTTGTATATTTTGACCAAAAAGACATTCTCTATTATATCAAATTAGTTATGGCTAGTGGCCATTGTTTGTTTTGATCAAAATATATTTGGGTTGTTGGCCATCGGCCATAACAAACCATCATAAGATGTAAAAACCCCAACCGGTTCTAACTCTGAAAAAAATACTCGAATGTTATAATTTTAGATGTTTGACATTTGGTCAAACACTCTGCAGGCAAACTCTGATACCATTGTAAGAACCCCAATAGGTTCTAACTCTAAAAAAAACACTGGAATGTTATAATTTTAGATGTTTGACATTTGGTCAAACACTTTGCAGGCAAGCTCTGATACCACTATAAGAACCCTTGCTGGTTCTAACTCAACCACTGTAATATCCCTTGCAATTTTTCTCTTAAATCTTTAGTTTTGTGTCTTGTGCATTCCATCAAACAGTTGTCATGCTTAATTAAAAACATTACTTCCACAAGCTGTCATAAAAACATATTGGCAACATATATAAAGTCTGAAATGGTTGAAGAAGAGAGTGTCATTATACCAAACAGTTGGCATGCATCATATGATGAAGAATGTTCAAAGCATCGCACCAAACATTTTATCAAACACTTGACCAGCAAGCTGTATATTTTCAGAATTCTGATTTTCTAACCAGTTATAAACTGAAGTTCTAATTTTCAATAATAAACAATTTACAATGAAAATTTCTTGCAATTATATTGCCATATAACCATTTGGCCAATGATATAAAAACCTGGAATTGACGCAGGAGATCAGAAGACCAGCAACCAACAAATTTGCCTCCACAAATATATAGTTGTTAACCACACCCAAATCTGAATGAAGTGTAATTCCAATTGCCAAACGAAATCCTAAAGAAATCAAATGCCACCACTAAATAGTCTCACGTGAGTGCTGGAATGAATCACAGGTGACATAGAGATGGTTCGGCAAGTGATTATTAAAGCTCACAACAGCTCATGAAACTTTATCTCAATCTGTTGGGTATTTATAATCATAACTGCTGCTAACCCTTTTAAAATTGTACAATACTTCCCCAATTCAATGCACATTAATGGCTCTGAATGAACCATCCACTGGCACAATTCACTGGCAAATAAATAACCAATTCACAGTCCAACAACTTAGAAGAATTCTCAATTCTTCTAGCCTTCAAACGCTGAAACCCTTGGCTCCAATATTCATCACAAATTCATAAAAATATCAAAAGCACAATAGAATGATCTTTTTTGCACAAGCATTGCTTTTATAATAATAAAAGATATCTTCTTCAAGACACCAAAGGCAAATAGCTTCTCACACACTTTTCACTAAAGAGCCTTCATCAATACACTTTTCAATTAGAAGCCTTCATTTAATAACTTTGAATTAATAATAAATAACTCCAAAGCTAAAAGCTTCATGAAGACACTTCTCACTTAAAAGGCTTCCTCAACACACCTTTCACCTAAAAGCATTGCTTTTAAGACTTAGGATTACATTCCATGTGAATTATTGATTAATACCCCCACTAGGCGCCCAAAAGCAATTTATAACTTAAACTCAATATATACTACTGAAAGTGCCAATATCATCATTGACTAAATATAGCGCCTAGGTGCCTGCCAGAAATGGAAACCGTCATCACTGACTTACTAAAAATAGTAAGTCGACTAACTAAGACCCTCAAATCAAGGTGTTAGCTCATGAAGCTCACGTTGATGAGCTAACCTTTGCATATTCTTGGAACCTGCTAAATTAGGGACATTACATAAGATCGCTATCATGTTTGAAGTATAAATATGTATATATAGTTTTGAAACCTAAGAAGATACTACTGTTCCTAATCTGAAAATGTGGATTGTTGACTGTACATATGAATGTTCAATTAAACTAGCGTAAGATCAAAGACATTTGAATTACCTGGTGACTGAGGAGGGGGCCCACTGCTTGAGTTATCAAGTGATCTTTACCTTAAGTATATATGTTTGATTTATATGAAGTTTATGTTTTGTTATCTGTGTGGAGCAATTGCAGTATGATGCTTTGTGTTTTATCATTTCCGTAAAGTAGTATCGTTTTTGTATTGAAAACTAATAGATGATCATTTAATTGTTAAGTTTTGTTCTAAGTTTCTAGTGTGTAAGAAATAAGAATTCATAATTGCTACGATCTCAATCTGAATTAATTATGTTTCTGAAAGTTAAATATTAATCCTCTGCATTTTCTATCATTGTCACAAGTTCCTATCACAGAGTGTACAGGAAGTATCAATTGAGATTCTGAAGCAAACAATAAACATGTGTTTAGTTGCATTCATTTCCACTAATTCACTATCTTCATCCCTTTGGCAGATAGCGCAAATATCTTTCACAAGATTACGACCCCAGATTGACAACAAAATAGCAAACTAAGGAAGTCATTCAAGGATTGATTTAAGTTCACTTTACGATAATTCTGCCCCATTTCTAATCCACAGTTTTGTTATACATCGAACACACACCTAGAACAAGTTATCACACGCAAACAGATGGACAAACAGAGATTATTGACAAGTTGGTAGCCAACAAGCCATACCAAATCTTGAAAGGGAAAGTTGAAGTAGTGTATGAATTGAAACTGCCATGGAACTACAGAATCCACAATGTATTTCATGTATCCCAACTCAAAAAAGTGTTTAGGCAACATGTATTTCATGTATCCCAACTCAAAAAAGTGTTAAGGCAACATGTATTTCATGTATCCCAACTCAAAAAAGTGTTAAGGCAACATGTTACCCCATGTGTGGAACTACCCCCACTTGATGGGGGAGGCAACTTAATTTTGGAATCCAAAATCGTTCTCAATGTGAGAGGGAAGAGATTGAAGTATAAGACTGTTTCCAAATTCTTGGTGAAGTGTAAGGACCTACCTGTAGAAGATGCTACATGGGAAGCTGAAGAGGTCTTCAAACATCCCAATCTGAAAGTTCTTGAGGACAAGCAAATCTCTAGAAGGGCGATCTGCCATGCCCCCACCATGAAGGAAATGTCCATACTGTAGAAGAACGATCAACAAATGCAATTCATGAACAGCGGTTGAGTAATAATAAAACAGCTATGGGATGAATAATAAATAGAGATGGGATTAATAACAAACAGTGATTAACTTATAGCAATACAGCGATCTTAACTAAGCAGCGATATTAACCAGCAAAGCACTAAGTGTTTAAGGCATGTTATCCTATCGAGGCATGCGACTAATTATGATAACTAGCAATTAACAAAGGGGCATCAACGAAGAGACTTGGCCCCTCATAGAACAGCCACCCCAAAGGTCACATATCTTGAGAAGGGCGATAAGATATAAAAGCACAATAGAGAAGATAGAAAGGACCATTAAAGACGAGAAAATAAGCATGAGATTTGCAGTCTCAGAATTGATTAATTAGACAGCAGTTTATTATACTAATCGAGCAATTTTGTATGAAGTATAATGCATGGCGTTCTGATTTGTTATTTGTCTTCCATTTGATAGGAAGTAGGAATGTATGTAGAAATGTTCCATTGCCTGTCAGGGATGGGGGAATAAGGGGACGTCAAGACGGGTTTCCGGGACGAGGGGACAAAGGGCCTAAGTTTGGGGATGCTAGGGGGACACTAGGGGGATGGTGACGAGGGGGCGACAGGGGAGCAGTGCTTTATATACTATATACTATACATATAGTACTTGAAATGCTAGTTATGAAAAGATGTATAAGTAAAATAGCAAAATTGCAAACACTAAATACTTGAACATTGATTATCAATAGAATATTAGAATACTAAATAAAATTTCAATTTGACAAATGAAATTGTCGAATCGGCAAATGGAAGATAGCTATTATATCAAAAATATCATGAAGATTATTACAATGAGTAGCATGATATCAAAATGGTACAAAATGTCAAATTGTAGTGAAGGGAGGCCTCTAATCATCCCTTTAGGCAACCTCCTCATCACTGGAACTACTAGACTCCTCATGGTCAAGATCCGCTAAACGAACACCAACCAGCTCTGCATCTGAAGGTACTGCATCCTCGTCCTCATTAATCTGGGATGCCTCCCCTGGCTCTACATCCCATCATGTTGTTGGGCTCTCCTTGTACACACATGTCTTGCAATCAATGATACGCAAGGCACTATGTACAACAAGTAGCTTCTTTGCTCTCACAGAGGTAAGTTTGTTCCTCTTAAGGGAGTAGAAGAAGCTATCATTAGACTAGTTCCTCTCTACAGCTAAAGAACTAGAAACCTAAGATAGCAGATGAATGGCTAGTGTGGTAGTCTTTGATTTTTTCCATAACAGTTCCGCCACAAAATCAAGTCCTCTTGTGCCATAGTTCTTATATCCATCTTTGCTGCATTTAAATAACTCCTAAGAGTGGTGAATTTCATCTACTCAGTGCAAATCATGCAAGAAATTTCAGCATCATACATCTTATCAATGCACCTGAAGAACCCTGCTTTGACCTCATCATTCTGAATCAGTGTAACTCTACCAGGCCTAGGCATGTACAACTTCAAATTCAATGCATAAGCAGACATGTGCAAGGGAGTGTTGAGTTTGTCCCATCTGCACTGAATGATTGGCCGAATGTGCTCATTGTAGAGTGCTAAAGTGGGGTTGTCTCGCACAACAACCCTCATTTAGTCAAGAATAGAATCGATGAACTCATACACCTCTCCAAGGGTAGGTGCATCCCCATCCCCAACCTGATGACCTAGAAAACCATAGCAATGATAGAGACTATGTATTTTGCATCACTCCAAAATACATCACTCTTCACTATCTCCTTCACCCTCTTCCCCTACTTTGTCTTGGCCTTGGCCAACCAATTCCAATCATTCATCATAACCATGAGTTGCATGGCCTCTTACAACTCAAGCATTCTCTTCAAAAGAATAAAATAGGATTCATATCTGGGCTTAACTAGTTTCAAGAGTGCATGTGAAGTGTGATAGTTGCAGATAAACATTTGCACATCTCTCGCATTGCTGACTACTCCTCTAATCCAGTCAACCTTCCCCATGTCCTTGAGTGCATTGTTCATGGCATGCACACAACATGGAGTCCACCAAATATGTCTATACGCTACCTCAATAAGCTTCCCTACAGCTCTACGCACATGTTACATCTTCACTACTTGGACCACATTTTGTGGTCCCAACCTCCTCAATAGCCTCCCTAAGGACTTGAAACTGAAAATTAGCATCTTTGTGATGCCCTAAACAATCAACCACCCTCAGAAAGTATGGGCCCTCTGCAGATGTAACCATGAAGTTGATGAGTGGACGATGGCTAATGTCCATCCACCCATCCATAACTATGTTGCATCTAGACTCTGCTCAACATGCTTTCATCTTCTCCATCAAAACATTGATCTTGTCATAGTCGTTATCCAAGATCATAGTTCTCAATTTGTGCTCACCCAGTGGCACATATAATGGTCCTCCCCTCCCCACCATCGATATCACCTCCTTATAATAAGGAGATTGAGCAACATGAAATGGGATGCCATTGGCAAAGAAGAACTTGGGCATCATCTATTTGATCCTTAAGTTGTAGATTGAATAAATCAACTATGGGGTTACTTTGCATCTTGAATTTCCCCTTGCCCTCTCATAGTTTAGCCACAACACTACAAGTGGATGAAGGCCCTGAGGCTAACCCTAACATCATTCCTTATCTCTGATGCAATGTACGAGTAGAAACATGCAGCTAGCCCTGCATCTATTGAATATTCTGAACATGAATCCTACTAGACAAAATAGTAGGCATTGTAACTGCAATGTATTCAGGATAACCCCAAAGTTTATTGAGCTCAATTTTGTGCTTGATATTTTTAGGCTCTTAAAAAAATTTACAATGATCCGCACCTTTTCCTTTCCAAAAGAGGACGTGTGCATAACTCTAGTAATGCTCCCAAACCATTTCACATTACAAATGTTGCATATCCATTTTTTGTGCCACCACCTGTTAGCATTGGGGTTGTTATTCTTGTTGCAAACTATTTTAGAGGAGAATTGGGATCATAAGGACCCCTAGCAAACTATGTCAAAAGCTCGAGGGGAAATCTATAGCTACTAGTGCACTAACCATCTAACTAGCTTGGCCTTCCGAATCAGCCCCATGCTCATCCCCCTCAACCTCATGCTCAAGTTCATATTCTAATTGACTTGCACCATGAAAATGAATTTTCATCTCATCCTCACTCATATCATAACTATGGGATCTCATGGTGACATTGGATTTCACAAAATAAAAATAAATTCAATAAGCACTTTCAGCCTACTTTAAAAAAATTAAAACTCCAAATTTTAAATTTTTTAACAAGTTTCAAATTTCAAATTTCAAAACAAAATTTAATTTTTTTCAATATTGAGGGCAAAATAAGGAATCATAATGATTCTTCATTTTCCCCTCAAGATTCAACATAAAGTCAGATTTAGAGAATGAAACAACAAAAATGAAAAAACATTGAAACAACAAAAAAAGTTCGAAATGAAAATCAGAAAATTAAACAAAAAAACCCTACCTTGTAATTGAAAAATCTCTTCAAGAAGGTGTAGAATCTTCCTCCTCTTCTTCTTGCTCCTTGTCACTCCTCCAATCACTCTTTTCTCTCCTTTTCACTCTTCTTTATCTGTTGTAGCAAACAATGAGAAATGCAATTGTAAGTAAAAATGAAGCTTGGAGGGGCTTTTGTACGCTTGGAGGGCCTTAGATGGGACCCACCATAAATTAGGGTTCAAATGGAACCAAAAAAATAACTTTTTTTTTAAATCCACTTAAGACGTCGTCCGCCGCCAAGGAACACGCAAACGTCTCCAAAACAATCATGGGATGCTTGAGCGTTCCCGCGCCATGTCGTCCCCGCATTCCGATAGCAATTGGGTAGCACTTGAGCGGTGGTGAGGGGATGCCCCATCCCCATCCCCTATCCCGGGAACAAGGGCGTCCAGGGGCCAGGACGCGCCCCCGTATAACACAGGTATGTAGATAACATATTGCTGCTAAGATATATGCATATACATACACACACACACACACACACACACACACACACACATATATACATACATATATATGATAAAGATCCCCTTTAAGCTTTCATTCAATCTGCAGTCCTATTATGGAGGGGAGAATGTACATATAAGGGATGCAAGTAGCACAAGTTTCCATTCAATGCCGAGTGAGGTTGGGAGGCCAAATGGCAGGTGTCATTCCGTGCTCCTAGGCTTGATGGATAGACTCGAGGTGCCTTGTATGATCTCTCAAGGTGCTCCATAATGTGGATAGGTTGTGAAAAGCCTTGTGGGAATCCCACGTGTACATTATGTAAATTATAATGATGATTAGAATTCTATCTATAACATTGTTGGCTATATGTTTATTCGTCTTTAATAATGATAACTAACCTAGGTGCAAGCACTAAATCAAGATATAAGTTGACAAATTATATTCCTAAATATATTCCACACCTTATTTGGGAATTCTAGGGCAAATTGAGCAAAATCCCAATAGGGGACATTACATAGTTCACATTTCTCGTAACTTGCACTTATGGAGGTGTTTAGTGTAATTATTTAATTGCACCATATTATTATAAGTTTTCTTCACTAATTTTTTTTATCACATAGGTAGGATTGGATAAACAATTATAGTTCATTGCCTTCTTTCATGGGATTTTGTTTTCTCTTATCCTCTCAAATTTAAAACCTCAAAGGCTATTGCTTATTTTTGGTCTTTTGTCTTTTCCTCGTCCTTGTCAAATTTAGAAACTATGGAGCTATATATTATAACTCTTTTCTTCCATTGAAAAATCAAATTCATGTTAATCTCTCCATATTCTTGATATATGCATTTTGCACAATCTACATGTTTGCATCTAACTTTTGTAATCATTTGTAGCCACCTAGATCTAGACTTGTGTTTGGATTCTCATTTAATCCTACAATTGTAAGCATCCTTAAAGCCAAGATTTTCTCTATGCGAGTTATAATTAGTGCCACTCCATATAGCTTTTCAGCTTTTTGCCTTTCTATGATAATTTTTATTCTTAAGTGGGCCACTCTAGAACCCACAGCTATATTATCCATGATAAACTGATATTATCAGACCTTTTGAAAAAAAAAATAGCTCTTATTCTGAACCAACAGTGGATGATAGAAAGAGACAAGGTGATAGTGAAACATATTCAATGCTCAAACACATAATTTTCAAATCACTCTAAACAATATGCACAATCTTAAAAACATTCAAGTACCAGATACTTGGATGTTTACCCTCATTCTATCTGGTACCAAAATTCTTAGCATGGCTACCAGAACATCCAACAAGTGATTCTCCACCTGTTCAAAAAAAATAAAGACACTTTAGTATATTGTTTGCCTAAAGGTTCCTCTGAATAAGCAACTTTAGTGTAGTTGACAGTTTAATTTTTTTATATTATACAAATACCAGAAATTCTAATCAGAGATTGGATTCATTCTCACAGTTAAATCTAGGACAAACACTAGACTTCAAAATTAATTATCTATCACAATGTAATCACACAATTTTCAATTAATTTCTGCTTTCATGCCAATATTATCACACAATGATTAGGACAGAATAAACAGATATTTGGGAGTCAAAACTACTGCAGCAAAGTATAATTTAAAAGAATATATATATATATATATATATATATATATATATCCATGCTTGGTTAATGATCGTGTTCTTCCTTGAACTTCAGCCTTTTGCCTTTTATTCCTGAAATTGAAACTTTGGGCTCAAAGCACCCTTAAATTTACAATAATTGTTACTTAGCATGGATGAGAGTGCCTTAAGTTGTTAAACTTGTGTATGCCACATACACAAATTATATTGGCTGACAAAACCACAATATACAGTTCTTAATTGGAATCTCCCCAAATAATAATATAAGGTAATCAGCTTCACTAGAACACAACTCCTGTAAGTTATATTTGCTTCAGATTTCCTTTGTAGCATGAAATCAACAGCAGGGTCCCTAGTCCAACTAAAATTTTTCCAACTTCCTACTAAACTTAAGTCAACTTCAGGGTAAGTCATCAAGAAACAATGTTTAACACTTACTTCAAACCTATGCCATGAATGCTTAGCAGATAGGAAAATCCATTCAACTTCAATGACTCAAACAACACTTTGGTTATCAAAGCAAAGAGCATCTAAAGCTTTTTGAAATGTCTTTTAACAATAAATTACTAAAAACAATACTGAAAACTCTCACTACTTGTACTTCAAAATCCAATTAAAAAATTATACATGGATTTTCAAAAAGCATTTCTTAAATCCTCTCACTGTTTTAGTGAATCTGAACTCTTAGCAGAAGATGCTTTTGAGAACTTGTGGGCACTCTGAGCCCTGCTTGATAAGCAGCTTATCACACTGGTTGTTGTGCACAAAAAATCCCCATGTACCTAGGAAAAATAATCCTACTCAAAAGAGAAGGTGTTTAATTTGCAAAACTCATGATTTCCTTATCTATAACTCGAGAGGAACCACCCTAGTTTTATTCCATACCTTAAGATGATTACGAGTGTACACAAATTATTCACTCTATGGAGTATGGGCATAAAATTTATTTGTGGCCAAGATAATAAAAAACAATGTCCTACATATTTCATCAATAAGGAAATCTTACATTGGTGAAACATATGATTACTCTTTATTATCAAACAGTTGTTGTGGTTCTTCAGCTCTATTAGGACTTCAAAAAAATTAAATCCCCAAATAAATGTAACTATGCACAGAAACCAGGCTCAACTAATGTGAGTGTCCTTTGAACTTTGCCTTTGGATGGCCTAGTTAGAAGCTTGATTTTTCACCCTTAATCAGGAACATCTTAAGCCAAACTTTCTGGAACTACAGAAGCCCTTAGTCTGAAAACCTATTGATCCTTTGTGTTTCGTTCTAAAGGTAGATTGATGCATTCTGGAGTTTGGACAACCTTATTTCTGCTTCAATGGCTCCACAATAGTAGTGCAAAACATGGCTGAAAGCACTTTTTAAGATAATCATATGGAGTTTGTTTATATAGTGTTTTAATTAGATTTGGCTAAAAATATCATATTTTCTATGAAACCCCTCTTTGCCAAGGAAAGAGAAATTTCAATTGAAAGGAAATGTGTCCTCTTCTATCTAGTCCCAGATATCTATCTTGAAGGGGTGTTGGTTAGCCTCTTTACTCCACATTACTGCTGCTAATGCAGAACCAGATTGGGGAAGCTCCACTTGTAACCAGGTTTATTAAAGAAATTCAATGAAACAGCAGAAGCAAGTAGGGAGATTAAGGAGCATCAAGGGGTTGTATTATATCAGCTCACCAATTGTTGCGTGTAGCAAGGAAGATTAAAATGAAACACTCCAAGCAACAAGTTGGTAAAACACTTCTAGCAATGAGAATCATTCATCATTGAATTGACAGCCGTGAACACAAATTACTTGAGGAATGGCAATCCAAAACCAATCTTATTTTGCAAGGCAACAGATTGGAACAGCAAGACTAAGAAGAAGGTGATTTTTCCCTCACCAGAAGGAGAGGATAGGACAGCACTCATTCATTCGTGAGGCAGTGTTTAACTTCTATAAGCCTTCATTGTTATACAAGGAAGAGGAGAATCTTTACCTTCCACTGGAGACCTTGCCTTGGGATGAAGAAGACAAGAAAGCAGACATCATACTGCAAAAGAGGTGCAGAGAAACTGCAAGAAGGCCACAAAGAATCTTGGCAGATTAGGCTCAAGGCGAAACACTGGCACGCACAAGCAAACAGAAATAAAATGAGCCTTTGACATCTAATGAGGAACTAAATGTTTGTAGAACCAAAGCCTTCTACAACAGGTAGATATCAAAAGGATTGAGAAAAGCAATCACAGGATTAGGAAAAACTAGAATAGTCTAAAAAATTAATCAAAAAAACCAACTTTTCTAGCTCAAATGAAGAAATTATCATGCTAGCTCCACAAACTGGGCGGTTAAGCTCATGACAGCTGATTTAGCTTGCGACAATGACAGGTGTGTTAGAAATTAGAATCTTAGGATGATCATCATTATAAGCAAAATATAAAATAACTGAAATGAGAATCATCCAAACATAAATTTAACACATTACACGAGATATATGTGGGGAAAACCCTTTTGGGCAAAAACCCCCATAAAGCATCATTTTATTAAAACACTTACAAATTATAGTTTAATGAATATAGACTTAACATAGGGACACTTCTCCTTACTTCCACGTGGCCAATAATACCTTTTATGCATAGTGATATAACTCAATATAAAACTCCAAATTCACTCTGTCAAATGAGAGAGAACCTCCTTAAATATAGGAGAAAGGGTGGCAACATTAGTCACACCTTTTCAATAACCCCCATTCATAAATAATTAATAATCTAATAGTTATTAGATTATAAATATTTCAAATGGTATATGCTTAATAAAGCATATAATATATAAAAATTTATAGCCTTAGGCTTATATTAGAACAATATATAAATGTTATAAGGGTGTGACTCCTAATAACATTATGTTCTAACAGTTTGTCATATTGAAAATTACAGTTGTGTCAGTGTCTGTTTTCTTCAGCAAAGCAATAATATTTCCTAAAGGCAACTGAAAGATAAGAAAAGGGCAAAAAAACAGTCTCATCAACTTTTAGGGATCCTTTGAATACAAAGCACCATCTCCCACACTGTATATATTAGAAGCTAGGAGTATAGGCTGAACAGATATGAATTAATGAGTGTGTGAATGTATGAGTGTGGTAGACAGAAGAGAGTTGAGTAAAGTAATCAGGAATATGGTGCTGATTAATATTCCATGCGGTGCTATTTATAAGGTGCTAACATGAAGCATAAGGAATGTTGGCATATATATCGTGTATTACATTGTTTGCACCATTATTCAGTTGTCTGCCAGTTATGCAGTTATAGAACTGCATTCTACATTTTTACTTATAAATGTATCTCTTTGAATTAAATAATATATACAGTATTTTCACCATTTCTCTCAATATGGTATCCAAGCCCCCATTTTTCTCTTGAGAACCTGTGACTGTGATCTGCACCTCTTAATAAGATTTGAGACATTCTGGTTGCTGAAGATGGTATAGGTTTTTCAATGCCCTCTCATTTGCGATGGAAGGTGAGTGTCTACCCAGATTCTTGAGGGCTGCTAGATCACATCCGTAAAAAACATGTAAGGAAAAGAAGAAAGCATTAAGGACGGCATGGAGTTTTTGAGAACGGTATGTTGAATGCTAATGCTGCATGAAGATTTCACTGCCTGCACGAAATCGCAGAGTGGAAAGCAAATAAAATCAGAATCTCAGGCTAGCATATTAAAACTTCAATTGACAGATCATTAAAGTGCCAGTTACATTGTGCATTTTGGCTACTGGTTTGGTTACATTTGGTGTTGGCTCCCTGATATCTATTGAATCATCATTTTTTATCCATGATATGATTCCTGTATGAGAGTATGTAATTGCTGTGAAAATAATTTGAAACACAGTATTTTTATTAAATAAAGCCAAAGGAATTCTCTGCATAACTGGGCACGAGAGTGTCAGTTGAATGAAATGCTCAATTAGGAGAGCTAGTGCAAAGTCAATTTGTCATAAGCTCTTGCACTTATAATGGTGTTACGAATTGCAGAAGATAAGTAACGTACTTTGGAGATTATGTCATGATCTAGCCAGTAAGTAGAGTGACCTTCCTGATAAGACGCAATGGAGGATGGATTCTTCTAGTAGAGACTTTGAAATAGAGAAAAAATTCCTACACCGCAGCGAGGTTTTGTGCAATCACCCTCTATCCCCAACTTCCTAATAACGAATACCTAAGAAGTAATGCACAGTGCTTTTGTTGTGAGATACATACAAAGAAAGCAATAGGTAATCCAACATGTTCTTCTATTGGTTTTTTAAAAATATCATAGGGCATTTATAATCTCAGTAACATAGATAGTGAATGCCTATGGCAGTTAGTAGTTATCAAAGTCTCTTTCAAATTTGTTGAAACAGTGTTTTTAAAGAGTGGCCGCAATGATGGCACGTGTTCATTTGAGTCTTTTTAGAAGGTGTGAATGGCATTTAAGCATGTGAGAGATTTGTTATTCATGAGCAAAGATCTATGTTCTTAGGGTCTATCTCATTTCATCTCTAAAAGTTTCTTCAAAACAAAGAAATTTTGAAAGGGGAAGTACTTGAAAAGATTAATTTGAGGGGAAAAGGTTAATAGGATGTTTGAAATAAGTATCTTCATTGGAGATGTGAGCTATTAATATAAGTGGAGGTTACAAGTTCAAAACTCTATATTGGTTTATTGTAGTGAAAAAATTTTAACTTGATATTTTACGTGGAGAGATATCTTTATGGATACATTTTTAGTTGAACCTGATATCCCATTGCTTATGAGCTTCTTCATGTTGACTGGACATTTGAAGGTTGTAGTAATTCCTTTGGTGCTATTTTTGGAGAGTAAAGTGTAATAGTGTCATTATTGGAGGCTGGCGACACCAAAGGATGGAGGATTTTCATCATCTCAAGTCAGCTTCTCACTTTCAGATGGTCTCCTGCATGAGAAGCATTTTTGGCAATTTTTGGTTTATGCTTTTCCTTTTACTTTCTTTGTTAATGCTGATGAATTTGAAGAATGCATGTGTTGTGAAGATTCATTTTGAAGACGTGTTCAAGATTTGGTGTTGAGCTCAATATGGATTGTTGTCTAGCGAGTTTCAGAGTATATGATCGAGAATTATACCCTTTCATAGTCATCAAGCAATGATAGAGCTATGACATAGCTCTTATAATTTGTTGTCGAATAATTCAAGACTGTGATTTGAGAGTTCGGGACTAAGAGCTTAAGAACACAGCTCAAAGCTACACTTTCCAAAGGTCAAGAGATAGCTTGACGGAGCCCTGCTTGGTTCAAGATTTGTTTCTTCGAGAGAAGATTTTCTTAAAATGTGTATTCATATTATGTAATCAGTATAGTCATCAAGCAATGATAGAGCTATGACGTAGCTCTTATGGATTGTTGTCGAATAATTCAAGACTTTGTGATTTGAGAGTTCGGGACTAAGAGCTTAAGAACACAGCTCAAAGCTACACTTTCCAAAGGTCAAGAGATAGCTTGATGGAGCCCTACTTGGTTCACGATTTGTTTCTTCGAGAGAAGATTTTCTTAAAATGTGTATTCATATTATGTAATCAGTAGTTTTTTGTTGTGTATGGCTTATGGTAGGGGGGTCCCTTGGCTAGGGTGAAAATTGAGGCTTGGATGGTACATTTATTGGAACAATGTAATAAGTGCCGACAAGATCCAAGCAAATAAAGATCAGTCGCCAAATGACAACAATCAACAGATTTGGGATTAGCAGATTTGGCGCACACAGTGAGATATCCGAGCAATATCTCCAACGGCAGAATACGGTGGCGCTGAACCACCGAAATTGCGACAGGCAGAATAGGGAGGATCTTCCACCTCCAAAACTGTGCACACATTCCCTCAGCTTTCAGCCTCCGGAAATACAAAGAAGAGTCAAATCCAATCCATGATGATTTACAATGCCAACGATGGCCTTATAAAGGCCTACGAGAAGTTTCCTGAAGGATTACAAATAGGACTTCGGCCAACAAACTTTAATTATTATTTTATAATTTGGGCCCTTTATTAATTAAATAAGTCCTTATGATATTATTTAATTTTTAGGACCATTTAATTAATTAACCTAATTAAGATATTTTATTAAAAAATTGGGGGCATTACAAATGAAGACTTCTGACAAGGCTTGGAAATGACGCTGGATTATTCTGTAAAATATCATATGCTGCCTTTGCCAATTGCAGGTGGAGTTACGGTGACCTTTGCGCCTTTCAGGAAATTGGAACTCAAATTTTTAGCTCTCGCCAGGCAGATGGAAATATTACAAACCCTTGTTCCGGAAGTGGAGGATGCTTGTTTGATTTCCTTGGTTGGCTAAACCATATTTTATTCCTTCCCCTTTCCAATATCCAGAATGTGCAGCATGGGTAGGGAAGCAATCAAAGCACTTATGAGGATTGTTGTGTTTGACAAGCTGTGGATTTGGAGGTAGTGGAATCTACAACCCATCCTATCTTTGAGTTTTCGTCCCAGTGGTTTATAGGGTTTTTTATATGCTATCTTGAGCTTTCTGGTTCTATTTCAGTTTTAGGGTGATATTGTTAAAATAGGTTCTTTCATTCCCCTTTTCTAATGTTATAGGATGGTAGGTTTTTTAAGGTCTTGGTGTCTCTGGGAAGGAGCAGAGTTTATCGTGTATGATTCAGTACGAAACTTGTCTGGGTGACAAACTTGATATGGTATAAATATTTTATTTCAGTTAATACAAAACCTAATTACCACACGCATCAAAAAAGCAGATAAACACAGAGCCTAATGAGTTTATCAGATTATTCATCAGCGCACACTTGCTACAGTAGGAATTGAAAGTTAAGTTCCGTTCAACCATGTCCTTGCATTTCTCTTTGTTATTTTCATCCAATGAATTATGGTGCTTGTTGCAGTGGACCATAACATAGTTTATTGCCCTTGTCCTGCCTTTAATTCATTCCAAACATGATCTCTTATCAACCTACATGAGGTGACATAGATAAATCACTCGTTTCTGTTACAAAGTCAAATATAAGGTTAGCTGGCTTAGTATTTCTCTCATCTCATAAACACAATAAGCAAGGCATTTTAAATCTAAAGCAGGAATTACAATTCAAGTGAGATAAGATACAGGGTTCACCATGTACCTACACTGAACCCTGTACCTGCACTAGTCTTGCTTGAAATAACTAACCTGTTACCCATATCAATATCTAGCCTGTGACCCATATCAATATCTTGTTATGTAGGAGATATTTTCCACAGCAAGTCAAATTGTGATATTGCTATCAGGATTCAACTGTACAGTTTTTCAGTCAAACTCGTTGACCCATGTTTCATGAGTAGTGATTCACAAGAACCAATCGCTCATGAGAATGAATGGAACACTTAGCACTCATTGCATCTATGTGATACTCACAGAGGTGAAGCAGCAGGACTTCCCGGGAAGTCACCCATCCCACTACTACTCCAGCTCAAGTGCACTTAACCACGGAGTTTCCTCCAAGGTTAAGCCCACTTTGCTTGCAACGTGGTTAAGTGCGCTTGAGCTGGAATAGTACTGGGATGGTTGACCTCCCGGGAAGTCCTGGTGCTTCACCTTTGTGAGCATCACCTAGATGCAATGAGTGCTAAGTGTTCCATTCATTCTCATGAGAGATGGGTTCTTGTGAACCGCTACTCATGAAACATGGGTCAATGAGTTTAACTCAAAAACTACACAGTTGAATCCTGATAGCAATATCACAACAAGACTTGTTATTCCAAAGTGCAAAATGCCATGTTCAACCATCTTATTTAGAAATCACAAAAATGGACAATAGTAGTAGAAATATAGCAAACTGATGATGGATCACACTATCATAATGCAATCCCACACATTGATGGTTTAATAATTTCTCCTAGGTCTTTTTCAATAACCTCTTTGTATAATATTACAGCGATTTGAATGTCAATCAGAATTCTCAATAATATATCACAAATTGCTGAAGACTTAAATGTTAACAAAAAACCTAGAAATAGTATGTTCCTCTAGGAGAAAATATTGACTTTCAAACAAAAGATTCAATAATCTGAAACGTGATTTACCACAGGCAAGGTCAATGTAATGCACATAGAATGAGATGTTATGTGTTAAAAGGAGAAAAGATTGATTACAGACACTTACCATGAATTCTGCATGAGAAGAATTTGCAGCAAGGTCCCACAAAACACATCCAGCCTCTTCTTGTGGATCTTCCTGAACTTTTGGTTCTATATCCTCTCTTTCATCTTCTAATGCCTCTGCCACTTCAACTTTACACTCAATGTTTCTTCTCTCATCACTTGCGAGCTGGTTTTCTACTGCTTGCATAGCATCATACACATCCACAAGTTGTATTTTCTTTTGATTAATTTCTCTGCCAGTTGAATTTTCTTTAGAAACATTATCCTGGTGATTACAAGAACTGGGAACCGCAGAATCAGTGTCAGCAATTTCTGTATTTCCATTTGCATCTAAATAGTACTTATCGTGTAACCTCTCCAGAGAGTTATTGTCCTTTTCTGAGTTAATGTCATTTCTATCTTGTAGTGCTTCGTGTTTCATGCCAGCACCATTTGGCAGAAGTTGACGAATGAGATATATTATATAACTTGGATCAACTAAGCTCGAAGTCTCAAAATTCTGCAAGAAAGACAGGAATTATTCTCTACACCATATGGTCATAACAAATGTTGAAACATGATCACATATCTGAAATAAAACAAAATAAATTTCATGCATCCCATAATATAACAGATTGCTCATACTTTTTACTTCAACAAAAAGACACCAACTAATTTGCCAGCCATCAACTTTAATGCTCATCTGTTGTGCATAGATGAGACTCAAAAACTTGGGATGCTAAAGATCAATCTACAGTTATCACCAGTCCAATTATGAATTTAATGACTAAAAGGCAAAAGTTGTGCAAAGAAGGATGATAAGATATGCAAATGATCCATGAGGCCTAATTCTAGGATTTGTATTTATTTTATTTACATTGTTAATTTTATTTTCATTAAAAGGCAATTTTTATTTACTTAAGAGGTGATAAAAATGCAGAGAAATATCAATATAAAAGTAAAACTATTTTATTTTTATCCAAGGAATTATTTTTATTTACTTAAGAGTTATTTTATTTTACTTTATAGCTATTTAAAAATTATTTTATTTTATCTAAAGAGTTAATTTTATCTATTTAAGTGTTTTTATAAATTTTATGTTTTTTTAAAATACATGTTAGTTGTGTTCTAGGCTATGCTCCCCCAAGTTTTGGGGGCAGAGACGGCAATGGACAGTGGGATGTGTTTTCGGCACGGAGGTACTTTTAGGCCATTTTTTAGAAGACCATAGGGGATGGCTATAATAAAATAGGGAAAAAAAATTTAATATAGAGAAATTTCAAATATTCATATCATAACCTTGATAAAGCATTCATCATATAGATATTATAGATGCTTAATACATAACATTTGACTCAATAGAGATTTCACATGAGAATTGGCAAACAAATTAACAGAAATTGACAGAAATAGAACTGTACTGAAGACTGCAGCAAAAGCACCAACACTTAACCATTGTTTAGTAAATGAGATACTTTGTGGAGAGCTAGGAAAACGTAGGAAACAGTTACCACATCCTTTAGTTGATGTTGAAGATGCTTGCTATGTGCTCAATCTTAGAAATGGATGCAGTCTACTACAGTAAACCAAATAGACCTCTATTGAAGACTGCAGCCGAAGCACCAACACTTAACCATTGTTTAGTAAATGAGATACTTTGTGGAGAACCAGGGAAAGGTTTGAAATGTTACAAAATGTCAAAAATTTGTCAGAAGGTTGTGAGACTGACTCATACCAATGGAGTTCATTTCTGACTATTTATTCTTATTAAATTATTATTTATATTCTTTTGATGGTTATTTATTATCTGTTTGTAAATATCTTGTAAATATTAGAATGTTTCTAATATTTAGTTGTCTGTAGTTAGAATAGAATGTTTCTATTCTTTACAATTGTTTCCTAAGGAAACATCGTTCCATTCTTTTGTATATATAGATCATTCGATCTTTGTTAATAATATCGAGATTTTTACCACAGTAAGGTATTAGAGCAAACTCTCTAAATTTTTCGAAAATTTCATAGTTTCAGTTTGAAATTATCTGCCCTCCGATTTTTGAAATTATTTCCTGTGACCTACTTTCTCTCTGAGAATCCGGTGTTTGAAATCCGTCTAGGTTTTTTTTTCGTGGTTTTTCTGTCTAGGGAAAATCGCCTTTGTTCTCTGCAAAATTGCGGGTCTGTTCCCTGCACAAAATCGCAGGTCTGTTCTTTTCGCAGCAACACAAAATGGCCATTCAAATTCGTTTTTCTTCAGCAGACCCTGCCACTCACGCGAAAACGCAGGTCTACACTTCAGACGGCCGCCATTGTTCTCTGCAAATCACGTTTTCTTTTCTTTTCTTCAAACCAACACCGTCATTACAAGACGTTTTTCGGTGTTTGGAGCTCGCTTTAGGGTTTCTTCTTCAAAAACGACCTCATGTTTGGTGGCGCCCTGCAACAATCCGCCATTTTTACCCTCGAACCTGCAATTTTTTGAAACTTTTTCCAGCGGCTAGGGTTTTCTTCGAAAACACTAATTTTTTGGCCTGAAAATTTTTTTGATCACAGATTCTTGGTGGGTTTTTCGAGAGCTCAACTGGGTTGTCATCCGTTTTTTCTAGGTGCCTCAATTTTTGTGCCTCAATTTTCGAGCAAGCGGATCCAAAATCTGACAGCATATTCCTTCTGGGTTTTTTGAGCTGTCTTTTGGGTACCACTTTTTTTTTTTGGGTCTTCTGACATTTCGCCTCGAAGTATGTGCCTTCTCAGCTCTTCACGTTTTCATTGAAATTTGTGTCATGGCATCACCCCCCAGTCTTTTGCTCGAGGGAAATCAAAAATTTAATGGTCCGAATTATTGCACGTGGAAGCAACGGATGCTAACCATCTTCGAATATCGCGACAGCGATCAGGTGGTTCTGGTACTACTAAGCGTCTGACTACAACTGGTCCTGATCAGGTTACCTATGACCATCAGAATCGGGAAGTAGTCATGTTTCTCAAATTATTAGTGGCTGATGATCAGCTACCTCAGATTCCATCCAGCAAAACAGCTGTCGAGATATGGGAGCATCTCAAAACCCTACATGAGACTTCAGATAAAAGCAGGGCTTTCTTTCTCAAGAACACTCTGTTTTCTATTGTCATGGATGAGCGAAAATCGCTCCAGGATCACATGAATCGGATTCAGGTGATCCGTGATCAGTTGCTTGCCATTGGACGCAAGATGGAGGAAGAGGACATTTTGGTAATCATTCTCAAATGTTTACCCAGGTCCTACGAGCATTTTATCAAGACTCTCAACATCACTTCTACTAGTGTTGATCAGAAGTTCACCGATCTCTGCACACTTTTGCTTCAGCAAGATCGATGGAAACAACAGTTCGGTAGCAATTCGAGCTCCACCTCCACCAAGCAAGCCTTTGTTGCTAAATCCTTTCAGAAGGATAAGGGCAAGTCTCATTCTCAGCAGTATTCTCAGCAGTCTTATCAACAGAAACCATCTGCTCTGGCATCAGAGGGCTCCAAGAAAAAGAACATTCAATGCAACTACTGCCACAAGTATGGTCATATGAAGGTTGAATGTTGGAAGAGATTAGCTGCCCTATCTAAGCAATTTGGTTCGCAGCCCAAAGCGAACAGTGCAGAGCACACTAAGCAGACAGAATTTGCCTTTCACGCCTTCATGGCTAAAAGACCAACAGATCATGTTAAGTTGTCTGCCTAGTACATTGATTCAGGTGTCTCTCGTCATTTCACCCACCGCAAAGACTGGTTCACTGACTACCAGTCTTATTCAGATTTTGTTATTTTTGGTGGAGGGGAAGAGTACACTGTTGTCAACAAAGGCAACATTCAGATTCAGTCTGCTGGGAGGAATCTCATTTTCCTCGATGTGTACCATGTTCCAGGGATGGAACTAAATCTACTCTCAGTCAGTCAGATGTTGCGACACTCTCTACGGTTGGATATCACCTTTAGTTCACATCAGTGCACCATCACTGATCGGGAAACCTAGTATGTCGTTGCAATTGGTCTTGAAGATTATGGTCTTTTCAGACTTGCAGATTCTGGTACTTCTTAGGACCTTGCTATGGCTACTCGGCAGTCTTCTGTCAGTACACTTTAGCATCAGCGTTATGGGCACTTAAATGTGCGCTATCTCTCTCAACTTGCTCGTGACGAGCTTGTCCTCAGTATGCCAAAGATTCAGACTCAGCAGCTTGGAGTTTGTGATACATGCCAGGCTGGGAAGCAACATCGCACACCTTTTCCTGTTGGCGATTCATGGCGGGCTTCTCAGGTACTTCAGCTTAATCATGCAGATATCTGCGGCCCTGTGGCCACTCCTTCAGTTCTTGGGTCCAAGTATTTTTTGTTGTTTGTTGATGATTTCAGTAGAAAAATGTGGGTCTATTTTCTTAAAAAGAAATCTGAAGCATTTACTATTTTTCAGAAGTTTAAACCTCTAGTTGAAAAAGAGTCTAGGAAATCTATTATTGCTCTTAGGACAGATAATGGGGGGGGGGGGGG
>MU224659.1:1309756-1355128 GCA_018584345.1 Thuja plicata | reverse complement strand
GGATTTTGTTCTACTGAATTCTCTAGCTTTTGTGATCTTCATGGCATCAAGCACCAGTTAGCCACACCCCACACACCACAACAAAACAGTGTAGTTGAACGTCGGAACAGAACCATCACCGAGATGGCTAGGTCCATGCTTAAGCATAGACATGTTCCGAAGAAATTATGGGCGAAAGCAGTTAACACTGCAATCTACCTTTTGAGCCGGTCACCCACTGTGGCAGTCAAAGGCAAGACTCCAGAAGAGGCCTGGTCAGGTCGCAAGCCCAAAATCAGTCACCTGAAGGTTTTTGGCTCTCTTGCCTATGTTTGGATCCCTGATGCATCTCGCACCAAGTTGGATGCCAAGAGTCAGCAACTCATGTTTGCTAGATACAGTAATTTTCACAAAGCCTACCACCTAATCTATATTGAGACATCTCGTCTCCTGTATAGTCGTGATGTAGCCTTTGATGAGTAGCGAGGACCTTTCATGCATGTCTCTCGAGTTCCTGATTCAGCAGACAAGTCTATGAAGGCTCGTGATTTTGGAGTTCGTCTTCCATTAGGTCCATCTCCTGGGAGGGCTCCAGTAACTCAAGTAGCTCCAGTAGTACCGGTGATTCCTCCACAGACACCTCCAGCCTCTCCTCCAGGTTAACCTAGATATGCAGATGCTTGTCCTGAGTTTGATCCAGATTCTTCTGATGAGGAACCAGATCATAGAGCATTGCTTGATAATAATGTTGGTCCTCGTCTCCGGCCTAAATGGTGGGCTAGGACACTTGCTGATCTTCGGGATGATGAGCTCATCGAGGGGAGAACTGCTCGGAAGAAGAGCAAGCCTACAGAGACTGTCAATATTGCTCTCATGGTCAACATTCACAGTGTGTTTGAACCCCAGACATACTCAGAGGCTAAAGGAATTCCAGAGTGGGAGCAGGCCATGAATTCTGAACACCAAAGCCTGCTGAAGAATCACACCTAGGTCCTTTCTGACCTTCTGCCAGGGAAGAAACCCATTGGCTGCAAATGGGTCTACAAAATAAAGTACAAGTTTGATGGTACTTTGGATAAGTACAAAGCTCGTCTAGTTGCGAAGGGCTTCTCTCTATTAGTCGTATAGTTTATTATGCTGTCGGGTGTTAGTTATGTTATGTATGCACCGACGATACTTAGTTACTACCGGCGGTTAGGAACGGGTGACGACGTTTGGTCACACCTCTTCGGGTTTTATATAAACATTGTACTTGCTCTTTGAAGACATCATGATCATATTGGCTATTGTGAATGTACTAAGTTCTGAATGATTAATGAAAGCTTTGGTGTTCTCTAATCCATCTCTGTTATTTACATTTCCTGTATAATGTCTATGCATAAGTAAACTAGTCTACCCCAGTGGGTGAACATTTGGCGTCGTTGCCTTTCGGATCTGGACGAAGGCAAATGGACTATTGTCCATAAATGGGAATACCGAGTGATGATAGGCGAACAACCAAGAATGACGTGCACGAACTCTTTGAAGGGGAACACCGCCTAGCGGAAGACTTCCGAATTACATTCAGTGCAGTCATTGAAACTTTTTTACGAAGACAGGCGACACATGCCACCGTACCAGAAGACGTTGTTTGGGACGCCCTTAACGTGAGCCCGGCTGCTAATCGTCTTCTGCATCAACTTCCCAAGCTTCTAGCGCAGGCGACACTCGCACAGCAACTCCGCCAGGAAGAGACTACTCAAGAGGAACGACGGCAAGAAGTCCTCCGGGAGTACCATGAACGGGAAAACAAAAGACTTCATGAGGAACGTGATGGGAAACGTCGTCCGGAATAGTCACGTCAAAGGTGACCGAAGGAAGGACACTGTGAAAAATAAGAATGACGAGATCATTCCATTAAGATATTGTAATAAAACATGAATAAATGTCCTTTTCTTTTTAGAAATTCTGTGTTGATTATTGGTGTGAGGAAAAGCATTTATGCCCAACCAATTGAATAAGAATAGGAATTTAAAGGATCTCGAGGGAGAACAAGCTCTTCGAAAAGCAGTACTCGACAAACAGCAAGCCGAGCAAAGGGAGAGGTTTAGGAGACATCTCGAAAGACTACCGAAGGGGGTAAGTGAAGGCAACGGTCTAGAGGAACCTAACCAGAAGGATGGCGGAAGTGACGAGGAACTGTTAGAAGAAACAACGAGCTTGTTCGGGACCTTAACTTTAACCCCAAGAACAGAAGCCCGAAGGAAGGCAGAAGAGGAAGCCGAATGGAGTACACTTGTGCAGTTGCCGCGGAAAGTGTCGAAGTGACAGAAAGGCACGCTCCAAGTAGTTTGGGAACATTAATTAACCAGGAAAACAATTTTGGAGGACCGACGCCGATAGGACCATCTCAGCCTATCGTACAACCAGTACAGCAAACACTTCCAGCGACCCAACCGCCAATGCAACAAGTGGTACATACCACCGTCCCACCCCCGAGGGTGAATATGGCGGCTAACAAGGAGAAGTTACCCAAGTTCCATGGCGATGGAAAAGACGACCATGTTCGGCATTGCCGCACATGTCAGACAATTTTGTCCGCGAATGGAGTCGCTGACCAGGCGGAATGGATGAAACAGTTTCCGGCAACCCTCCAAGGGATAGCAATCAATTGGAACTTTGACTTAGACAAAACCGGAGTGACCACCTGGGACTTATTGAAGAAGGCATTCGAAAAGGAGTTTAGGCTCCTACAAGACGACAATGAAATCGTCTTTGAAATATATGGAACCAAGCAAGAAAAAAAAGGAGACCGTGCGGACCTACAGTCGCTGACTAAAAGAAGTTGTGGGAAAGATGGAGAGTCAGCCAGCCGACGGCTTGAAGAAGAGATGGTTCGTCAAAGGGCTGAAATCAAACCTCCGGAAGAAGATGAAGACAGTTCCTCCCACCTCGTACTACGATGCATATAACCGGGCGATGGACCTAAAAAGTGAACAAAAGACGTCGAAGAAGAAGAAAAACCAGTCCTCTTCGTCGAATGAGGACGACACTTCAAGGGACGATAGCGGCAGTGACGGAGAAGCAAAGAAAAAAGTCACCGCACTAAAAAAGGATATGGAAAGGATGCTTAAAGAATTCAAAACTATGAAGGGAAGCACCAGTCAGAACGAAGGAGACTTGTGGTGTACCGACTGCAAGGAGGCCGGCCATACGAAGGGCGCATGCCCAAAGAAGATGTTCTGCGACATTTGCCAAATGGCAGGCCATTCCACAAAGGAATGTTCGTTCAACATGAAGACACGGGGTAATCAGCAAGTCATGTTCACGCAAGAATCGTCAACCTCAACAACACCCGAGAACACACAGAACACAGCATCGTCCAGCGGCATAACCGCCGTGGAGGAAGGGGAAACAACAATAATAACACCTACGGAGGCAGAGCCGCATCCAGTACGATGCTAGTGGGAGGCCAATGATTCAATGCAGAGCATGCAGCCAATGGGGGCATTTTGCGAGGGAGTGCCCGAAGGGGGAAAAGCCACAATTCCTTTGCAAATGGTGCGGGCCCAGAGACCACGATGACACAAAATGCCCAAAACCCGACGTAAACTTCCTGAATATCAAAGGCAATGAAGGGGAGATGTTGGCAATCACTCGGGACACAAAATGCCCAAAACCCGGCGTAAACTTCCTAAATATCGAAGGCAATGAAGGGGAGGTGTTGGCAATCACCCGGGAGCAGGCAAAGAAGGCCACCTACCCACATCCGGAGACTGAGAAGAAAAGAGTACGCAAGGCCAGAGAAGACATCGAGAGAGGAATGATGGCCGAATGGAAAGAAACACGCGACGCCGCAGGATCCTCCCAAGGAGGCTAAGGCAAGTGATGCAGACAGAAATCCCAATACAATTGGGAGACCTCCTTGCAGCCATGCCACAATTAAGAACGGCCCTGCTTAACATGGTACCATCTCCTAACGTGCGGAAGGTAACCGAGACGAAGACAAACCCTCTTGGGAAGGGAAATTTTGTTGAGGACCCGATGTTGTTGGCACTCAACACGGGAAGGCATCCTGCAGTAGTGGAGATGGGAATTCTTGGCACAATACTTACGGACACTATCATCGACGGAGGATCGGGTGTCAATGTTCTACCCGAAGAGACATGGAGGAAACTCGGGCAACCGACACTGTGGCCGCCAACCTTCCAATTAGTAGGGGCAGACCAGCATGGGATCAAACCCATAGGTACATTAATGGCACAAAGGGTAATGATTGGCACCCAACCATTTGTGATGGACTTCGTGGTCATTCCAGTGAAAAAAAAAGGGATACGGCGCTCTCCTAGGGAGAGGATGGCTTGTGCAAGCAAAAGCTAAGCATGACTGGAAACGGAACATAATTTCGATGGAGATAGATGGCCGGAAATTTACAATCGATTTGAGAAATCAATTGGTTAGTGAAGACCTGGCATCCTCGTCAGGATCGAACACCGAAGAAGAGATTGACGAAGGGAGACAACGCATGGAGCCGAACAAGGAAGGGGTATTGGAACTAAAAGAGTGCTCCGAAGACGACTTAGATTCATTAAATGGGCTCTTCCATTGGCAAATGGAAGACTATGAATTGTTTCGCTGTAACATACTACAGGTGGACGAAGGGCCGGAGAGAGACTTGTTTCCACGAGAGTACAGTGAGTACAAGGAGGGTGAGGCTCGGGTGGAAGAAACCCCTGCACACAAGTTTGACAAAGAAAAACCAATCAAGTATGAAGAGCCGTCAGTGAAAACCGTGAACTTAGGAACCGAAGATATCCCCAAAAACATTCTCGTGGGCGATGATTGGAATCCAGTGTTAAAAGCAGCAGCGTTCAAAATTTTCATGGAGTATCAAGATGTCTTCGCCTAGACATATAAAGACCTCAAGGGGGTTCCACCGGAATTGTGTACACCGAATTCCGTTAGTACCTGGGGCCGTGCCTGTGCGGAAATGACCATACAGGATGAAAAAAACTATGCGGCACGAGTGAATGACGAAATCGAGCGCATGCTAGAGGCCGGTATCATATTCAAAGTCCAAACAAGCGAATGGGTCTTACCAATAGTTATCTCACTGAAGGAGGCGAATCAAATTCAGATGTGTCAATTTCAGATGCCTCAATGCCGTGACCATAAAGGATCCATTCCCGATACCGTTCACTGATAGTATCTTAAAGGAGGTCGTCGATCATGAGATTTACTCTTTCATGGATGGATTCTCCGGATACAATCAAATATCCATCGCCGAAGAAGACAAGTTGAAGACAACGTTCATAGTAGAGGATGGCATATATGCTTATAACGGAATGTCATTGGGACTCTGCAATGCCTCGACAACATTTCAAAGAATAATCCTGCATATATTTGACAAAATGTTCGTAGGCAACTTCAAAGCCTTTCTGGACAATTGGTCTATTTTTAGTGCTGAAGATACCCATTTGGTCGCCCTTTGAGAATGCATGGAAAGATGCAGACGGACACGACTGGCCCTCAACCCCAAGAAATGTCGGTTCATGGTACCACAGGGGAAACTACTTAGACATATTGTAAGGCTGGACTAAAAACTGATCCGGACAAGATAAGGGTGATTCTCGAGATGGAGCCACCCACGGATGTTCCAGGACTTAAATCATTCCTCGGACATATAGGATACTATCGGAGATTTATCAGACATTTTGCTCATGTATCTTGCCCGATGGATCAACTAACTCAGAAGGGAGAACCTTATAATTGGGGAACGGAGCAAGGGGAAGCCTTTGAAGACCTTAAAGCAAAGTTGGTAGCCCCACCTGTCTTGGCGTATCCTAACTGGGACAAAGAATTCCATGTGCATGTGGATGCATCCAATTTCGCGATTGGAGCCACGTTGGCACAGACGGGGACCACGGGTTAGATCACCCCATATACTTTGCAGGCAGGCTCCTCTCAAAGGCAGAGAAAAACTACAACACGACGGAGAGAGAAGCGTTGGGGATGGTGTATGTTGTACAGAAATTCCGGCATTACTTACTCACTACCCCATTCACCTTCTTCGTAGATCATCAAGCCTTAATGTACCTGGTGAACAAACCACTTATTCAAGGTCGAGTAAGCAGATGGCTACTTTTGTTGCAGGAGTTCACCTTTAACATTATAGTACGACCGGGAAAAAATCACGTGTGCAGACCACCTATCGCGCATCAAATCTGGGGAGCCGCCCGAGGAAGTGAATGACGACTTCCCGGACGCCCATCTTTTTTGTATTGTTGTTCTTTCTCTGTTGTATGCAAGCGTTGGAGAATTCTTGTCCATAGGACAATTCCCGGAGGGAATGCCGCCAGGAGAGAAAAGGAAACTTGTCCTCAGAAGTAAGACCTTCCAACTCATTAATGGGTTATTGTACAAAATGGGACCCGACCAGGTACTTCGGAGGTGTGTGATGGAAGAAGTACAGGGTGTTCTGAGGGAGGCCCATGAAGGTCCCGTCGGAGGGAATATGGGACCGAACACGATAGCGCGGAAGGTTTTACTCGCAGGGCTATGGTGGCCCACGTTGTATAATGACGCACAAGAATGGGTGGTGAGTTGCGACACCTATCAAAGAGCTGGGAAACCACTCAAGCGGGACTTTATGCCATTAAACCCGTCCAACGCTCAAAAGTTGTTCGAGTGATGGGGACTAGATTTCGTTGGACCGCTAAAGGCAAGCAGACGCAGGTGTTGATACATTCTGGTGGCAACTGAATACCTTACCAAATGGGTCGAAGCTAGAGCCCTGCCAAACAACTCCATAGTAAGCACGGCGAAATTTATCTATGAACAAATAATCACACAGTACGGCATACCTATTCAGCTCACTAGCAACTGAGGGGGGCATTTCGTTAACCATGTAATACGGTTGCTCACCACGGAATTTAAAAATTTTCACTCACTCTCCAGCCCCTACTACCCGAGGGCAAACGGGCAAGCCGAAGCTACCAACAAGATACTCGTGTCGGTAATTTACAAGTCGTGCGGAGTAGAAGGCGAAGACTGGGAAGAGCGACTTTCGTCAGTACTATGGGCATACCGTACGGCATACAAGGTCACCACGGGACACACTCCATCCCAGTTGACGTACGGACAAGAGGCTGTCATCCCGGCGGAATTTATGGTGCCCAGCCTCCGAATAGCACTCGACAACAAACTGGACGACATGGGGAGCCTCCAGGAACGTTTGCACGCCCTTAACAAACTCGACGAACGACGGATGTTGGCACAGTGGGCAACTGACGTGGCCCAACAGCATCGGAAACATTGGCACGACAAGCACCTTCGACACACCAAATTCTCCCCGGGACAAGTCGTGCGGAGTAGAAGACGAAGATTGGGAAGAGCGACTTTCGTCAATACTATGGGCATACCATACGGCATACAANGACGGATGTTGGCACAGTGGGCAACTGACGTGGCCCAACAGCATCGGAAACATTGGCACGACAAGCACCTTCGACACACCAAATTCACCCCGGGACAAGTTGTGCGGAGTAGAAGGCGAAGACTGGGAAGAGCGACTTCCGTCGGTACTATGGGCATACCGTACGGCATACAAGGTCACCACAGGACACTCCATTCCAGTTGATGTATGGACAAGAGGTCGTCGTCACGGCGGAATTTATGGTGCCCAGCCTCCGAATAGCACTCGACAACAAACTGGACGACATGGGGAGCCTCCGGGAACGTTTGCATGCCCTTAACAAACTTGACGAAGAGCGGATGTTGGCACAGTGGACAACTGACGTGGCCCAACAGCATCGGAAACATTGGCACGACAAGCACCTTCGACACACCCGATTCTCCCTGGGACAACTCGTCCTGAAGTACAATGGGCAGAACGAAATTAAACCGGGCAAATTCAAAGTGAAATGGTTAGGTCCCTACAAGGTCCAGTAAGTCGGGAACAACGGAGCAATCAAATTGTGGGCGCTCGACAGAACAGAGCTTCCGAACGCCATCAATGGATCGAAACTAAAATTTTATCATGAAACGGCCAAACAGAAGGCCCCGGTCGAAGTTCACAATATAATTGTACTTAAAATATATATATATATATATATTTTAAAAAAAATTTAAAAAAAAAATGAAAAAAGGAGAGAAAGTTCTATACGGTGGAACCACCGTAAGGTGGCCACCGACGGTGGAGTCCGCGACGGCTATTTAAAACAAACTGCACGCCAAGTGAGAAAGAACAATACGCATGCCAAGAGGAGAAGAAGAGAAACAGCCGCGGGAGAAGAAGAGAAACAGTTGCGCGACGGGAGGAAGGGAGAAACGGCTGCGGAAAGAAGATACACAGCTGCGCGAGGGAGGATTAATGCCGCGGAAACAAAGGGTAATAGTTGGATTCTTCCAACATTATCAGTCTTGTGTTAATCCACCACCAGTATTAACACTTGATACAGCACTGCAAATACATTTCGCAAGCAGACGTACGGTGGCAAGTGTTCACATTTTGGCGTTATAACGGTTTCTTGAATTGAAAAAGGGTTAAGATGCATTCAGCCGGCAAGAGGAGTCACTGGAAGAATCAATTGCAGGCAGGGAGTTCAGGAAGTACAGCCATGGACAAGAAGGCTACCATACTGCCTTCTGGAGTTAGAGTTGCAGGGCACAGACAGGCAACTGGGAGTAGCATGAAAAAGCTCAAGTCCACGCAGCAGGAGGAAAAAGAAGCCATCACCTACCAGACTGTAGCATTTGAAGGCCTCAATGGACTTGACTGCAAGAAATGGTGGAAGGAAACTCCGGAGGACGACAAAGTGAAGAAATTCCTATGACAGGCTGGTGTCCATTGGGCTATTCAAATGCCCTTGTTTTCTGTGCGCAACTTTGAACCCACTTTGAGGGTAATGATCTGGGGTTTCAATAAGCAAACGAGGAAGAGTACTTTTGTGTATCGGAATCACCGGCTCATAGTCTCGTGTGGCGCTGAGGACTTCACAGGCATCTTTGGCATTCCAGGGCGCAACAGGCAGAAGGTGGAAACCAAAACGCAGAAAATGCCAGTAGAAAGGAAGGAATCTTGGATAAAGCGTGTTTGTCGTCCTCTCACTCCAGTGGAATTGGACTCTATGATAAAGGCGACGAAAGCGAGAGGCCTCCGGCAGGAGTTCGTAACAGAGGGTGCCTGGCGTTTCATTCTGGACGTAATCAAGAGCAGGTTGACAGGCTCGAGTCACGCCTTTGATATTGCCCTACCACAGATTGTTTACATACAGGGGCTGATGAATGGCGTGGTATATGATTGGGCTTCGATGTTGGCGAATAGAATGTTGGAGTTCATGTCATTGCAGCATCAGACTTTTTACATGCCCCAGTACGCCATCGGACTGTTTCTGGAGGCCGCACTCAGGCAGATTCCCGTAGCCGAGTTGGAACTCCAGTTGCAAGGAAAGCCCACAACAGGAGCCCCTTCTATGTTTCACTGGAACTATTTGGAAACTGGAGGTACAACCAGTGGACAGAAGCGACATTGGAAAACAGTTGTGGAGTCCAACCTAGACGATATTGATAGTGGCCGCGAAGCCACTCCAGAGCCTTCCGACACGGACTCAGAGGAGGATAGTGATATGATCGAGGAGGCAGTGCCCATGGAGGCCGTGAAATCCACCTTGACAGCCCCATTGGTTCAGTTTGTCGCGTCGGTGTTGTCTACCTCGACCCACTTGACTTCCTAAGGGGTGGTGAGTCCGACAGTTCCTGTAGTTGAGTTTCCACCTAAGGAAGAGGCCGCGGTCATTACAGCCGAGGGTGATACTGAACCTACGGCAGGGGTGTCAATTGTAGTGGAGGCAATGCTCGGAGGCACCTAGGATATTTGCGAGGGTTGCGAGGGTCAAGTTTGGCTGGATGTGGTAGGATTGGATGCCGTAGTGACAATCGACGCGGCACTTTTGCAGGATTCCTCACCGACTGATCCACCTCCCTCGGCCGACCCTACACGTGTTGGAGCTATGTGTTCTTGGATCTGCCGACGGTTTCAGTCGGTTCCTACTCCACCACCCGCAGCATTTCTTTCTCCTCGACAAGAGGGCCCTACAGAGATCATTAGTATAGACTCTGAGGATGTCACAGCGGCAACGGATATTCCATCCGTATCTGAAGAGGATGGGTCTGTGGAGACAGTCGCTCAATTGGTAGTTCAGCCGACCGAGGCAGTGGGAGGTGTAGCGACGGAGGTACCTTATGGATTTGAGTTGTCTCGCCCGGCAGCTCTCACCAGCTCTGGGTCGTTGGAGGGAGAGGACGTGGAGGCCTATTTGGCAGACATGGTCACTTGAGGACGTCGATTGATAGCTGTAGCAGAGTCTCGAGTTGTGGGGACTGTGGTTCAGGATTTGAGGCGTCTCCTCGCCTTTGCACGAGTGGGTTGTAGTACAGCTTTTGCACAGTGTTTTGAGAAGGGGTTGTGGCCTGCTGAAGAGACTGCAGAGATGATGGTTGCATGGGTTGTTCCTACGCCAGTACTTGGGAGTGAGGTAGCATCTCTCATTCGAGAGCTTGAGCAGACAATTCGAGATGGGTACTATGCGTTGAGGCGATCTAAGTATGTCTCGTCAGACCGTGAGACTGCCTTGGTGACAGCACAGAGAGCTCGGGAGGAGCTAGGCACCAAGCTAGAGGCAGTGGAGGGAGACTTACTCCAGCGTACCCAGGAGTTGGTGGCTGAGCAGGCAGCACGGGTTGCTCTAGAAGAGCGACTGGCTAGGGAGACCGTGGCTTGGGAGCAGTGGTTGGCAACAGCAAAGGCGCAGAATGAAGCCAAGGAGAAGGAACTTTTGGAGGCTGCTTTGATGATTAAGTTCGCCTTGGAGTTGCAGATGGTAGTTGAAGAGCACTTGCAGACCAGAACTACACAGTTGTATGAGCTCCGCGCTCGGTTGGGGTCATCCACTGCACCAGTTCCTCCAATAGATCAGCGTGCTTCCTGATCAGGGACGCTTCCTCTACCCCCCTCTTCTTCTCGATCCTAGTTTTTGTCTATGGTAGTTCATCATTCCTATTTTGTTGTTCTGTCCCAAACATTTTGTTGTCGTCTGGAGACGACTTTTCTTTAGGGGGGATGATGTTAGTCGTATAGTTTATTATGTTGTCGGGTGTTAGTTATGTTATAACGGGTGACGACATTTGGTCGCACCGCTTCGAGTTTTATATAAACACTGTACTTGCTCTTTGAAGACATCATGATCATATTGGCTATTGTGAATGTACTAAGTTCTGAATGATTACTGAAAGCTTTGGTGATCTCTGAACCATCTCTGTTATTTACATTTCCTGTATAATGTCTATGCATCAGTAAACTAGTCTACCCCAGTGGGTAAACACTCTCAGCGTCAGGGCATTGACTATGAGGAGACTTTTGCTCCTACAACAAAAATGAGCACTATCATATTAGTTCTAGCCATGGCAGCTCAGTTTGGCTGGCACGTCCATCAGATGGATGTCAAGAGTGCTTTCCTGAATGGTGACCTACAGGAAGAGGTCTATATGATGCAGCCTCTTGGTTTCCAAGTTGTTGGTAAAGAACACCAGGTTCTTAGACTGGTGAAAGCTCTCTATGGTTTGAAGCAAGCCCCTAGGGCATGGTACATGAAAATTGATAAGTACCTCAGTGGTCAAGGCTTCTAGAGGAGTTCTTCAAACTCAAATTTGTACATCAAGACTACTGACAGTGACATCATCCTTATGGTCATTTATGTGGATGATATGATCATCACTGGCAGTTCGACATCTTTGATTCAAGGAATCAAACAAAATTTATGTCAGTCTTTTGATATGACTGACCTTGGCCTCACGCATTATTGCCTCGGTGTTGAGGTTTGGCAGCAGTCTTTTGGTATATTCATTTCTCAGTCCAAATATGTCAGGGCTCTGTTAGACAAGTTTCGTATGCAAGATTGCAAGTCTGCATCTACACCTATGGAGAAAGGTCTGAAGTTATCAGCCAAGTCTGGTTCTCCTCTAGTTGGTGATACTACATACAGATAACTAGTAGGCAGTCTCATCTATCTCTCTGCTACTAGACTTGATATCAGCTTCGTCGTCAGCTACATTTCACAGTTTATGACAGCTCCCAAGGCTAATCATTGGATGGCTGCGAAGCGTGTGCTTCGTTATGTGAAGGGCACTTTTGATTATGGGATTCTCTATTCTCGGAGTCCTAATCCTAGACTCAGTGGATTCACAGATTCAAATTAGGCAGGCTTTGTTGCCGATAAAAAGTCAACTTCTGGATATGTGTTTAGTTTGGGATCTGGTGCCGTCACATGGACTAGTAATAAGCAGCAAGTCGTTTCTCTCTCCTCTACAGAGGCCGAATACAGAGGGACAGTTAAGGCAGGGTGTGAAGCTGTTTGGCTTCATCGGATGCTTAAGGATATGCAAATGTCACCAGCAGGCCCAACAACTTTGTTTGTTGATAACGAAGGCGTTATCAAGTTAGCACGAAATCCAGTCTTCCATGAATGAAGCAAGCATGTAGATATTCACTGTCACTATATTCGGCAATTGGTTGAAGACAGGACAATACATTTGCAGTATGTTCCTACAGCGGATCAAACTACGAACATTCTCACCAAGCCTCTTGGTCCAGACAAGTTTTCCAAATTCAGGGGACAACTTGGTGTAGTGGATAGATTAACCATTAAGGGAGGGTATTAAATTATTATTTATATTCTTTTAATGGTTATCTATTATTTGTTTGTAAATATCTTGTAAATGTTAGAATGTTTCTAATATTTAGTTGTCCGTAGTTAGAATAGAATGTTTCTATTCTTTATAATCGTTTCCTAAGGAAACATCGTTCCATTCTTTTGTATATATAGATCATTCGATCTTTGTTAATAATATCGAAATTTTTACCACGATAATTATGTGGTTCTGCAAAACTCATTTTCCTTCTTTGCATCCCACTTTCCATGTCCACCTCCTTCTCGAGGAAGCTTTAAACAAGACCTCGTTATCCCTCTAGGTTATAATGTGTCTCAAGGTGCCAAGGACAGAATTATCTCATGACAAGAACAATAGCATCTATTGAACGAACAACATGCTTGTGTATGTTACCTCATCTACGCATAGCCTTTGCACTTCTATAGGGACAACAACATTTTGTCAGAAGAAGAAACACACAAGGAAATATAGCAAGAATCAGATAGAATATCAAAAAAAAATCATTAGTACAAGAGAAGAATGGGGAGAGACGCTTGTTGGGTCATAGGCTATGGCTTGCCATCCTTGGGATGATCAAGGGACACCTGTAGACAGCTAGCTGTCCACTGCCTTTTCAAACAGGTTTCTAGGGTGTCCCTGAATTTTGGGGCTGATAGGGGATGGGGGGATGTTTCCAAGGCATCCTGGAGTCCCCTTGATATCCCCTATAGAGGATGAGGCTAAAAATGTAATGTCCCTGATTTTTCCATAAGTGACATTAATTAAATTAATTAATTAAGTTGTCCAAAATAAATATTAATACAAAAGGATGACTTATTATTAATTAATTCATTCAATTAAATAAAGTAAAACTATTATCCCACATGGCTTGGAGAAGAGGGTAACCCCTTTGAGAAAGCTATAAAAGCAGGTTTAAGAGGCTCATTTGATATGTAGAGATGTTATTGGATTTTATATGAATTTGTCTAATGCTTTGCATTAGCTGAATCTCTGAGGACACAAACCTTCAGCAGACACGAAAACCTAGCTCTTCTTGGGAGGGGATAAGTCTCCTTCCAAAGACAAATTTGCAGAAATAAGGTATTTACAAGTCAGAGATTATTAACCTGATTTGGGAAAGATATAGCTTTTATATTCAGAATAATAAAATCATGTGGTAAAGTTTAATATTTTGGCAGACTATACAAATATTATTTTTCTCATTGCCGTAGTTGACTGGAGATATTAATAGCACCGTGAAATTTAGATATTTGCTGAACTATTGAAGAAATCAGGTGATTAGTTATTATTGCCATGGGTTTAAGTAAGTGAAGAAGAATTAAATCAATACCTTGGCAAATATTTGTTAATATTATCTGGCCAGAACTTTATATAATGGTTGTTTTCTGAAGTGAGCGAGCCTGATCTTTTTCTAAGGAATACTATTGTGCGAACATTTCATGCCGGCGCTTATACTGAATGGGAAGCTCATTTCATTTTGTCCAGTTTGCAACTTTAGTAGAGCCGCTTGAGATTATTAGAGGAAATCATATTCATATATTTGATGTTTGCTGAGCGGCACTTTGGAGAATTTTAGGCTGTGTAACCAATAGCTGAAGTATTTGCCGCTGAAGACTAAGGAAGCAGAAGTATACATCTGGCAGCAACAAGTCCTGCAATACAGATCCACTATTCTGCGCACTCTGATGTGTGGTGATAGCATCGTAGATATTTCTGACCATACGTTGAACAAGTCTTCAAATCATTGATCCGGCAGATACTAACTAATACATTTGAACCACATCATGACACTTCAGTTTGGATTTACTGTCGGGGATTGGTGCGTCGATATTTGAAGGAATGATTCCAGTTGATATTATTGAATGGTTGAAGAAACTGAATTCTGTATGCTGCTGTTCTGCAATTCTGTGTACAAATTCTGTATAAGCATTGTAATCTGCTAATAAAGATCAGAGTTTCCATTATAAAGGACCCTAGTATATATTACTGTTAACAGAATTACATGCATGTTTGCCTGTTGTTGATTGTATCAAATGATTACATTATCAACCTTTCAAGATTAAACATTTCAGATTGTTGTCTGGAAGGACTTGTTTAGTCACTGCAAGTATATTTCTGTTTGTTGTTATTGTTGAAAGAAAGCAAATTGCATATTGTTTCTGAATCAGTATTTTTCCAGAATATAGTTTCCCTCTATTCATCATTTTGCATTAAAAACAAACAAGAACCAGTAAGTCAGAAATCAGACCTTGCATGCAAAGTGTTTGACAAAATGTCAAACATCCAAAACTGAAATAAACAGGGCAGAATTAGCAGGGGTTCTTACAAAAAACATAGGGGATACATCCCCAAGGAGCATAGGTTCTAGGTTTGTTTTAGCATTAAGTTACAATAGAGCATAATTAATCCTTTGATGTGTAAATGATTGTCAAATTAAAGTGACAATTAAAGATAAAAGTTAAGAGTTTTTATTACCACAATCACACTATTACATTCCACCAATTGCTGCACTATACAATGCCTCTAAGCACATAGACAATATTGGCTACACGAGTACTTGCACATTGTCCAGAGAACGTAGATAATCATAACCCAATATGTAGGATGGATGATAACCATCACTACACCACATTGAAAACTGGACACCTCAAGCTGATAATCACAAATACAAAATCACTACTTTGGGACTCCAACCAGCCCATTTTTGTTGCCTAACCCAAAACAATCACATATCAAAATCTAGAATCACATTGAAAGCACATGTTGTCCTTAATATGTGATTTAATCTTTTAAGGCTCCTAGCCTGAGGGTCATCTTATAGGGAACTTTCTAGGGAAAAAAACTTCCATGGAATAATTTCCACATGCCTGATAACAAGACATTAGTTGGCATCACCAATTCCATAATCAATGGTCATTCCTATGGCAATTAACAAGCACTAACCAGTAGAATAGATTACACACATCTTCACATGCCTGATATCTCTTTATGAACCCCGGTATCAAGATTTACAAGTGTCGTGACTGTCCCCAGGCATCAACAAATGAATTCTCTTCCACAATGTGACTTACATGCACCCTATGATAGAGCCACTTTGCAGACATCTTTAAATAAAAACAATATCAACAAATATTGACTTAAGACACGAAGTAACAAAGAGATTTTCAGGTTCTGTTGCAAAACTAATATTTTCTAACAATAACTTCCTCAAACCCAATAACAAGATCAGCACCTTGAGTAAAATTGATTCAATGCACTTGAGTGGCATTTCTAGCATTGCAATTAGCATGTATGATGGTTAACTCGTACCATATTCACTAAGCTTAAAGTCAAAACAGCATTTATTCATAGATCCTCAGCATTAACAGTCAACAAATTTACCTGTTCAAAAATAAACTTAATGTTCTGGAAAAAAAAAAATCTAAATCATTTAAGGCTTAAAAACAGAGTTTTTCAGTGTGACAATAGAATCCATTCAAACCCGATCAAACAATTGACAAGTAGAAGGTATTTTTTCCTGTCAAACAAGACAAACCATTCCACACATATTATTTTTCCCTTAGGCTCTATCCCCACACCTCAAAAGATGGAAATGTACAAAGTGCAGAACTAGAAACCAATGCACAATGAAAGAAATCATTTTCCAATCGTTCATGCTTCAATGTGTTGAAAATCAGAATGAATACAAACCAACTATGAAATACAATTAAAAGAAAAACTTAACAGCCTTTGAGTTTGGCATTTGCAAAGATAAATATAGCTGTAGTCTTCTGGATTAAACTGTGTATATATTTTTCACTCGACGTTTTGAATCACTCTCAGTGATTCGTCGAAAAAAGGATATATTTAAAATAAGGTTCCATATCAATGTACATTCCTTGTTTTAGCTTTATTTGTGAAACAAATTGCAAAAAGAGTCCAGACTTTCCTCTTCCTGTTCCTCTTCTTTCCTGTTCCTCTTCTCTTTTCCTATTTCTCTAGTTTTCCTAGTTTCTATTTTGGTGGTTCCAAAGGTGCAGCAGGCTAGGGTTTTAAGAGTTTTTAAAGGTTAAGGAGCCTTGGGTAGGCCACTTTTTAAGGTGGTTGTTAATTCATAACCTTTTTGGTTCTGAGTCTGTATTTTCCTCTTTTCTATGATACTATGACTTGGGGGACACCCTAACGTCCCCAAGATAGTCAAGAGATGTCCAGATGTCCCCAGCTATTTACAAGACACCCCAACATTTTTTAATAAGGAGTACAGAGAGGGACATCAGTCCCCACCCACAAACCATTCCAAACATTCAGAGCAGGTTGCTAGGCCCCAAAGACCCCCCCTTTTCCTATAATTTATAATAGTATGATGTGGGGTACACCCTAACATCCCTAGGAAAGTCAAGAGATGTCCAAACATCCCCTAGAACCTCTCAAATACCCCAACATTTTTTTAATACCAAGGACAAGAGGACGACATCCATCCCCATCCTCAAAGACACATCCTTGGCAATGCCATATGAATGCAAAGTTCTTATTCGTATATGTGAGTATTTTATTTGTGCATTTTACCTTTTTTCTAATTATTCATGTTTCTTGAGATCTACTTTCTAAGGGGTTTAACATCCATTAGACTATAGTCTATTTCCTCAAACATTTCTTTTAGGTTCTTGAGATTACTTTTTAAGGGTATGTCTTCCATTTGATTAAACTTAACGACAATATTTTACAATAAAGTTTGAAATCTCTTGCTCATTTTGGAAGCTTCGCCAACCTGCCGCAACACTTAATGATTTTAATGTCATGGGTCTTCAACAACTCCAGCAAACTCTATCTAGATTTCAACCTTCCTAGTCTACAATCAATGAGTTATTAAGATCTACTTTCTAAGTGTATGATATGCATTTCCTTGAAATTTATTTTAAGTTCTTGATTTGTACTATTTAAGGGTATGAATTCCATTTCATTAAAGTTAACTTTTTAAATTATTAATGATATTGTCCTCATGACTCATTCTATCAATTTTACAATAAGATTTGGTAGCCCTTGCTCATTTTTTCAAGCTTCACCAAATGGTTGTGACACTAACAAAATTAAAGTCATGGTCTCCAACAGTTCTAGAGAAGCTCTATCTAGATTTCAGTCTTTCTTCCAAAAAGAACCTGCAGAGATTAGAACAGCCTATATCTGTTTGGAAGTTCAGTTTTTGAAACTGTCTTAAGGTCGAAGCTTGCCTCACAAGCCAATCTAGGCAAGGTAGTTTTCAAGAATATTTTCAAGATATCACTTTGGAAATGCGCCTCTCTTATGCAATCAATAGACCTACAGTTTTATAGATTTAAGGCCATGGTTTGGGACCTGCCACATGCGTATACTGAGAGGATCCAGACTCAAGCTTCTGCATATGATTAATTGCAAATGGACAACTCCTTCATGCCATGTTCAAGTCAAATTTTCCACCTTGCTCCTTTATCTTAGGAATATCTTCAAACTTACTTTCTACATTGACAAAGGCAGATTCTTGTGTAACCGAAGAGGTACCCATGTTTGGCCCCTTCTGAGACAATAGCCCTTTGCATGATACTAGACATCAACACTTATGGTATCCAGAGAGCGGTATGCTCCTCCAAACTACTGGCACCTATATTGATCATCTTCCTCCATTCAAGTACCTTCCACATCTTAGTCTATTCTCTTGAAGTAGATTGTCGATAAGGTTGTCAAAGGGAATATACACTGAGACTGCATTCGAACACTTGAATGTCCAAAAGTCTCTAAAAATGAAGTTAGCTTTGTATGCCATACATTTCTTATGTATTGGTAGCATAATCGTTCACGCTATCTATCTTCGTGATTACTAATTGTGTGGCTTAGGGATTCCCACTGGCTAGCTGGGAGTATGCGCTCACCAGTTATAGGTTATGTATGAGTAGTGTACCATATTCCACAAGGCAATAGGATCTCCCATCTCTGCCCCTTCTATAAAATAGAGATCTCTACTATGAGATCCAAGGCAAACCTCTATCCATTCTCTTTCAATACTCATATCAGAGATGGCTGGCCTTTTTTCATCCATGAGCTGTAATTCTCAAACACAAATCCTTACAATCGACTGGATAGAATACTTATTTTAACCGTCTAAAAGTGTTGGAGATAGTAAGCACCCACTTAATATGTCCAATACACACTCAAATGGGTACAAATCTGTGTGATGGTGACTCTCTTTGCATAGTTTCAAATGTTCCCATCATGCAATCATTGTTGATTGTTACTAGCATTTTCTAATGCAATCCGCAATCCTTGTATGTCTTCCATAATTCCAAATACTTTCCTTAGTGCAAGTCGTTATATTCAAATCGGCTAAACCTTGCTAGATTGTTATTGGAATGTCAAGTGATCCCATCATTGAGCCCGTCATAATAGGTAAAAAGCGAAGATAATTTTTCAAGTTACTGTAAGAAAGGCACCAACTTGCTGCACAGGATTTCTCTTGTGGAAACCCACAAAGAAAGTGTTACCATTTATCTTGTATGTAGTTAAATGAATCCAACCTACCCTACGTCATTCCATATTCAAACCTGTGACTCCTTCACATCTAACTCGCACCATCATGCCCATACAAAGTCATATGCACGGAGGCTACTGTTTGCCGCCAGCGTGAATTTCTTAAGAGGATTTTTTGGTTAGACGGAAGTGTTTGCTAACACTGCAACTCAGAAGCAATCTAGATTTGCGAAGGAACGCCTTCCTCTGTAAAGAGTAGCTTTTCTGTGTAAGCATATGGGTGGCTCTCAATCCTTCCAGACATCACCAAAGGCTATTGCGAGTCGAATTAACTAAACATTTCAACCAAAAGGAGAAAAAAGTGGATTTCCAAAACAAATATAGAAGACAGTTTACCTGGGAATTAGGATTCGGAGAGCAAGAATTCAAGGATGCATCTGCATCTTTGTGTGCGCCAGAGTGATTTTCCATAATGAAGATGCCTAGGTTGAGGAGTGAGGTGAGGTATTTTTTGGACTGCGCGTATGAAGAATAAGATTTTCCTCCTCCTCACGTCCCCTCCCCAAATCTTCTTCTACTACTACGTTTGTTACACAGACCTATAGATATTTTCATCAACTGCAATGACCCAACCATATTAAACCACGTTCAGCCGGAGCACCAGGATTTTACCATATGTAAAGTTGATTGCGGACAGTGACATAAAATAAAATAAATGGCCACAGTAAACAAGGGCGGCATTGGCCCACCATTATTTGCTCAAATCCCTTGTTAACTTGCAAGTGGCTGCTTTCTCCCTCTGCTCTCGTGACGTTACAAAAATCTCCATTATATCATTTCAGTTTTTCTTAGTTTTTCTTTTGGGTAATCGGAGCAATAATTGATTTGCTTTGATTTGGTATTTTTTCTAGATCGAAGTTTTGAATAAATTTCATGAATTTCAAATCCGGACCTTACCTTCTTCTTCAAAGGGATAGATAGATAGATATAATTTTTACGTCTACGAGGCTAAACATAGCCTATGGGACAGCAAAGCAACCTAGGCTGATTTCAGTAGCTCGGTTCATTTTTTGTGCAAGCTGATCATGAGCCCACCTAACTTCTCAATCTATTCCTCGCTGAATATGTTATGCCAAGAGCTATCTGATAATGTATCCATAAATTTATCAATAAAGTGTTGTTAACGGAGTTGATGAGAGTTGGTTCTTAGCTGGGCAATAAGAGTTTTAGCTCTCCAAGAAATGTTGGCGCTTATGTACGCTTTTTGGAGTTGATCACATGCAGGGTTGAACTCATTAATATAATATATTTTCTTCCTTCCAATCTCATTTCCCCAATTTCTCTTGTAATTACAGAGCGTCACCGCGTTTTTGAGACACGAGGGTGAGACATCATATTTTAAATATTAAGATTTAAAAATATTTATTAATGTTTACAATTATAATTATTATAAATAATATTTTAAAAAAATTAATAAAATAACAAATTTAGAAAAGTAAAATTTCACTCCTTCGCTCTTAGTCTAAGTGGTTTCAGCATGTGCTTTCCTATTGGGTAGCAAAAATACTTCGTGGTGTAGGTCTCAATTTCTATAAAAAAAAAAAAAATAATAGAAATTATATATATTGCATCACTAAAAAATAATTCATCAAATAAAATAAAATAACTAATATATAAAATCAAATGAGTATATTTATTAACATCATTAGAAAAATAAGATAATTCATCAAATAAAATAAAATAAATAATATATAAAATCAAATGAATATATTTATTGATGTCATTCTCAAACATTAGGTAAAGTGGTGCTTAGGCTTTTGAGAATTCTCTATGTGTGGTGTCTTTTGCATGGAAGAATGGGAAATTTGTAATTAAGGATGCTTCCTCTAAAAAGGGAGATAGGCACTTTTTAGGAATTATTAGTATCATGTTTGTAATCTTATTAATGTGTAGTTCCAAGGTAAGTTTTATTTTCTTTTCCCTATTTTTTTAATATTATATATAGAGTTCAAAATGAAATACATTATGAGGAGTTGTGTTCCATTAGTTCAAAATAATAATCACTTTTACGAAGGTTTTAGGTTGTAAAGCCACTAAGCCCATCGTAATAAATAACAAAGTAACTTAGAAAAAACTATTACATAACATATTTATTCCCACAACCCTTCCATATTTGAACTTGTTTCAGCATAATCAAGTTCATAAGCTTCAATTGGAAGATCGACATCCTTCGCAATATGTTGGTAGTAGGTTATTTCTCCTCTTTTTGGTCTAGGCTTGTCAACCTCTGGAGGCTTAGTGATATTATTTTTGTCCATGTAGCTTTTCAGCATAATCAACTCCACCACATTTAGTTAGTGATGAGGAGCTCACTCACAAGAGCACTCTTGCTCCAATCAAGACCTCTCTTTGGGCCTTCTTAGGATATCCTTCTCTACCCTATCCAGAGGATAGTTCTATGGTCCTCTTTCTCACTTTGAACTCTCCACCACCTTCAAACTTCCACTAATCCCTTTTCCATTCAACTATCCACCAAAGGCTTCGTTGAACCACCAAACCTCTCAATCCTCTCTTGGCTACTAGGATGGGTCTCCTGACCTTTTCTAGGTCACATTCAATGGTTTCCAACTCAATTGGATGGACTCTCAAAAAGATTTCTAGTCGAGTCCTTGGATTTCTTGTTTTGAGGCCTTGTAGCCTTTTTGGTCAATTACACCTCCTAGGAACTGTTTTTCTTGCAATTCCTCACAAAAACCCTTAACACCCCTCCAAACTAATTATGGGATCTTTGTAGGTCTATCCTAAGCTCTAGGATTTTTAAAGTTTTAGACCCCTACTCTATCTGTACATAGGATTTTCAAGAAACCCCTACTTTTAAGGGTTTTGGGAACATGTACACCAGCCTATGTTCTTTGCTTGAATAAAGTGACTCATTCAACTCCACTGATCTTCTCCTTACATCCACTTATCAAGGACCCACTTTTCTACATGTTCCCACCATTGATTGGTTTCATCCAATCCATCTAGCAAGCTTTTCTTGCCATTGTTCCTTCTAAGCTCCTAACCAAAATGCACTAGCACTCGCCTAGGGCTTGGTGTTAAAATTGCTTCCCCTTCACAAAAAGACTCCACAAGCCATATATACACTATACATGGAGTCCCCTACTTGATTCCAAGAGGCCATAGAGATTTGACCACGGAAATTCAAGTAGGGTGCATATTTACATGACTGGCTCAAAACCAGATAGCAAACTAGAAGAAAAGAGAGAATTTACAAAAACCTAACCAGTAACACTAGATAACTAAACCAATGTGATGGTGAGAAATTACATGTCAAAACACAAAGTCTCAATGCATTAATTCATTACTTTCAATCCACTAACTGACTGGATCAAAGCTCTGTTACAAAACACAGTGAAAGACTCTCATTTCCAATGCTCAGTCCGTACACAATGACAACCAACCCTTAGTTTAGGGTTTCTTCCACCTTATATATGTTATACCTTCATGATCATACCATAAGATCGGGATTTGGGCACCATTAAAACCCTTTCCTAAATTTTAGGAAATGTTGTCACAACAACTTTTCAAAATTGAAAAGTTGTCATTAGTAACTTTTACATTTTTTGCATTTCACCAAACCACTATGCCTAATGACCCAAGTTAACTTCAAATCATCATGTAATACCTTCAAACACCTAAAAACACAAAAGTCCCAAATGTCACTCCATTTTGGGATCAAAACCCAAGTTTGACCACTTGGTTGACTTCCTAGGATTTGGACACTGGATCTTAGTGAAGCATACAAATCAACTAACCTAAACACACCTATCTCAACACACCCCTAAATAAACTATGGGACTTTATAAGTAGTCCTTATTCACTAGGTGGTTGGCCAAACCAACCTACAAGCCAAAATGTCACAAGATCTTCACAAGACCTTTTAAGGTGCTCCTGCACCATTCTCCCCCTGCAACAAGAAAATCAGGTTACCTTTGGTGTGATCAAATCCATGCTTCTTGAAGTCTCCTTCTTCTATCCATGTAGCCTTTCACTCTGGTTGGTGTTCCCATTTCATCAGTTGTTCCATATAGATCTTGTTTCTAGTTTTCTTCTTCACCCTTGAATCCAGAATATTCTCCACTTGTGGTTTAGCTTGAACAGGTACTATGAGTTTCTCTACATCCTTAATCACTTATGTATTGTACTCTCCTTCACCTACATTTGGACCCTTGTATGGAATCAATTCCTTCACATTGAAAATTGGAGAAATAGACATCTCCTTGGGTAGCTCTACCTTATAAGCATTGGCACCATACTTGGCTATCACCTTACATGGTCCAATCCTCTTCATTTGTAACTTGCTTGGTACCCCTTTCTATAGCCTAGCCTTGTTTAAGAAGACCATCACCAAGTCTCCTACTTGAAACTGTAGATTTCTCCTTCCTTCATATTTCTTAGCCTTCAACTTTTGATTGGCCTCCATTAGAGTCTTTTTCACTTGCTCGTGAACTTCTCTCATTGACTCTCCAAAATCATTTGCATGTCCACTGATTCCTTCGTATCCTTTGAGGTCCTTGAGCTTCAGTACACCCCTTGGATGTACACCATATACAATCTCAAATGGACTCTTGCCAGTAGTCTTGTTTGTGTTATCATTGTAGGCAAATTCTGCCTGTGGGATAACTTGTTCTCATCTTTGCCCATACTCTTTTGTCAAACATCTTAGCAAGTTGCCAAGAGCCCTGTTGATCACTTTTGTCTGCCCATCTGTTTGGGGATGATAGGTAGAGGCATGAGACAAATTAGTGCCTAGTCTCTTCCATAGGGTCTTCCAAAAGTGCCCCATAAAATTCACATCTCTGTCTGCAACTATGCTCACTGGCAAGCCATGGATCCTCATTATCTCCTTGAAGAAAAGATGGGCAATGTGACTGACATCACGTGTTATTTTACATGGGATGAAATGACCCATCTTATTGAATCTGTCTACTACCACAAACACATTGTCTAGACCAGTTGGCATCCTAAGTAATCCCACTATGAAATCCATACTTATGTACTCCCATGGTCTGTTTAGGATGGGAAATGGCTAGTAAAGACCTACATTTGACGATGTCCCCTTTTCCTTTTGACATATGCCACACTGCTCCACATATCTTCTTACATCTTTCTGCATCTTAGGCCACCAATAGTATCTCTCCACAAAGTCTAGGGTCTTGTTTAACCCAAAGTGTCCACTCAAACTTCCATTGTGCTTCTCTTGAATGAGGTTCTCCCTCATGGATCCCCTTGGAACACATAATTTCTTTCCCTTAAACAACAATCCATTATGTAAAGTATAGTCTACAAACTCACTGTGAAAGTGATTCTTAAAATCAATACAAACCTTGTAGATCTTTGAGAAATTTGAATCTCCTTCATAAAGGTCTTTGAAACCTTCAATCCCTGTACTCTACAATTAAATCTCCTGGATGGTAAGCAATCTTCTACTAAGGGCATTTGCTACCTTGTTATTCACCCCCTTTTTATGCTTGATAGTAAAAGTGTATGACTATAGAAATTCCATCCATTTTATATGCATCAAGCTAAGCTTCTCCTGTGTATTTATGTAGCTCAAAGCGTGGTTATCAGCATATACTACAAAAACCTTTGGCAACAAATAGTTTGTCCACTTCTTGAGATCTTGCACCAATGCATAAAGCTCTAAATCATAGGATGAATACCTGAATTTTGCTTCATTAAGCCTTTCACTAAAGAAGGATACTCGTCTTCCTTCCTGACTTAGGAGTGCACCCACTGTTATTTTACTAGCATCACATTCCACTATAAACAACTTCTCAAAGCTTGGTAAAACCAGTATTGGTTGGGTGGCTATCTCTTTTTTCAATCTTTCAAATCCTTCATTAGCTTGCTTGGTCCACACAAATTTTGTCTTCACTCCACCCTTAATGGTATCTAGGACAGGTGCATAAATCTCACTGAATCTCCTGACAAACTTCCTATAGAATTGGGCTAACCCATGGAAGCTTCTGACTTTAGTCCTTGTCTTAGGAGTAGGCCAACTCAATATGGCTTCTACTTTGCTCTTGTCCATTTTCAAGTCACCTCGGGATACTACAAATCCTAGGTAGACTAATTCTTGTTCCATAAACTCACTCTTTTCAAGATTTATGGTGAGCTTCTCCTCCTACAACCTCTTCAATACAAGTTCCAAGTGTTTCATATGTTCTTCCTTTTTTTTTTACTAAAAATGAGGATGTCATCTAGGTAGACTACTACAAATACCCCTATATAGTCTTTTAGGACTTCGTTCATCACCCTCCTAAAAGTATTAGGTGCATTTGTAAGCCCAAATGGCATTACTAACCACTCATATAACCCCTCCGTGGTTTTAAAAGCTGACTTCCACTCATCACCCTCTTTCATCCTAATTTGATAATATCCACTTGTTAAGTCAATCTTTGAAAAGTACTTACCACCCCCCAAGCAATCCATTAAATCTTATATCTTAGGAATAGGAAATCTATATCTAATAGTTATCCTATTTATTGCCCTAGAGTCAGTACACATTCTCCACTTATCTCCCTTATTAGGAGCCAGCACCAATGGGACAACACATGAGCTAATGCTCTTCCTTATCAGGCCCTAGTCCAAGAGCTCATGTACTTGCCTTGTAATCTCTTTATTCTTCTCTGGTGTCATCTTATATGCAACCTTGTTAGGCAATGATGCCCCTAGCACAAAGTCTATTTGATGACTGATCTCTCTCTTTGGTGGCAATGTAGTTGGGTTCCCCCCACAAATGATGTCTTGGAACTTATCCAACAACTGCTTTACTTCTACTGGCATAGGTGATGGCTTAGGTGTCTCTTCCTCCTTTGGCTTTACCAAGATTGCATAGCCAATTCCTTCTTCCTCCTTCATGTCTTTGAGGAATTCTTTCCCACTCATTAGTGGGGTATTGGAGTCCACTTTCTCCACTGCATCTTCTTCAATCAATGATTGCATTTTAAAAGTCACTCCACCCTTCTTGAATGAATACATGTTCTCTTTACCATGGTGGACTGCCTCCCTGTCATACTGCCATGGCCTTCCAAGCAATAGATGGCATACATTCATTGGTATCACATCACATAGTATCCTACCTTGATAATTCCCTATGGTGAATTCAACCCATACTTGTTCATTGACCAATACACTTTGCCCATTGTTTATCCAAGTGACTTTATAGCGACACACATGAGGAATCTTGGTTAGCTTTAACTTCTGCATTGCTTCCTCTGAGATCACATTATTTGTAGATCCCGAGTCAATTATAACTCTGCATACTTTCCCAAGTATCTTACACTTGACCCTAAAAAGAGCCCTCCTTTGTTTGTGCTCATCTTTGCTAGGTGATTTGATCAAGATTCTATGAAGCATTAAACTTTCTCCTTTCTCTGAATCTAGGCTTACCTCTGAATGCTTGGTGTTGTCTTCCTCTTAGACATATGCAATTTTCTTTTCCCCTTGTGAGGAAGTTGGCTTATCTGGACACCTATAGGCAGGGTGTCCCAGCTGTCCACAGTTATAACATTTCATGGAAGCAAAATGTGAGCTTCTTCCGAATCCTCCATATCTTCCTCTTCCACCATTGTATGTAATTCTCCCTCTGCCATAACCACCTCTATGTTGTGACTCATTTGTTTGTTCATTGGGTATTGAGTCTCCTTGACCCCTGGTATCATGGCTTCTACCACTAGAAACTCCTCTTTTTCCACCTTTGGAATCTCTACCTCTTCCTCTATCCCTTGACTTAGAATCTTGCTTCTTTCTAAGTTTCTCTTCAATTTTTAGGGCCATTTGAAAACAACTATGGATAGAGGTTAGGGTAAATAGGATTAGCTCCTCTTGTATATTCCATCTTAGTCCATTAAGATACCTAGAAACCTTGATGCTCTCTGTCTCTTGCACCCTGGATCTAAGACAAAGCTTTTGAAATTCTTCAGTATAGGATGACACATCTAAGTCCTTTTGTTTGAGATTTTATCTCTTCTTGTGTAGTTGAATATCATAATCTTCTAGCAGGTGGTTTTCCTTCACCTTAGCCACCATAGACTTCCAACTTTATATTGGCTTCTTGCCCTCCCTCTCTCTTTCTTCTTGCAAAAACTTCCACCAAGTTAATGCTTTTCCTCTTAGCCTTGATTTGGGTATCTTCACCTTCTGTGCCTATGTGATACCATCGCATTTGAAATGGTTTTTCATACCCTCAATCCACTCCATAACCAACTCTGCATCAATCTTGCTAGAGAACACTGGAATTCCTTCTAGGGCCTTGCCACTTAATGACTTGAGGGCTTTGAGGAATGGTTCCTCGGGTAGAGGAGGGCTAGGCTCTGGTTCTACCTCCTCTTGAACTTGACTCTTTCCCTTATCTTTCTCTTCTACCATTTGTTCTTTCATCTTGTTTGTTGCCTCTGAAATTTTTTCCAACTTTAGCTTCATCTCCTCCACGGCTTCTTCAAGAAGTCTATTCTTGACTTGGTGCTCTGACAAGTCCCTTGCCAATTCTACATTGGTCACCATGGTGCTTTCTCCAATGGATTCGCTTCCCTCTGACATACATTGATCAATTCCCAAGCCTTTCAATGGCTCTAATACCAATTTGATGGGGAGCTCACTCACAAGAGCACTCTTGCTCCAATCAAGACCTCTCTTTGGGCATTCTTAAGGTGTCCTTCTCTACCCTATCCAGAGGATAGTTATATGATCCTCTTTCTCACTTTGAACTCTCCACCAACTTCAAACTTCCACTAATCCCTTTTTCATTCAACTATGCACCAAAGGCTCCATTGAACCACCAAACCTCCCAATCCTCTATTGGATACTAGGATGGGTCTCTTGACATTTTCTAGGTCACCTTTAATGGTTTCTAACTCAATTGGATGGACTCTCAAAAATATTTATAGTCGAGTCCTTGGGTTTCTTGTTTTGAGGCCTTGTAGCTTTTTTTGGTCAATTAAGCCTCCTAGGAACTGGTTTTCTTGGAATTACTCACAAAAACCCTTAACACCCCTCCAAACCAATATGGTATCTTTATAGGTATATCCTAAGCTCTAGGATTTTTAAAGTTTTAGACCCCTACTCTATCTGTACATAGGATTCTTAAGAAACCCCTACTTTTAAGGGTTTGGGGAACATGTACACCAGTCTATGTTCTTTGCTTGAAAAAAGTGACTCATTCAACTCCAATGATATTCTCCTTGAATCCACTCATCAAGGACCCACTTCTCTACATTCTCCTACCATTGATTGGTTTCATCCAATCCATATAGCAAGCTTTTCTTGCAACTGTTCCTTCCAAGCTCCTAACCAGAATGCACTAGCACTCGCTTAGGGCTTGGTGTTAAAATTTCTTCCCCTACACAAAATGACTCCACAAGCCATATATGCACTGTACATGGAGTCCCCTACTTGATTCCAAGAGGCCATAGATATTTGACCAAGTGGGGTGCATATTTACATGACTGGCTCAAAACTAGACAATGAACTAGAAGAAAATAAAGAATTTACAAAAACCTAACCACTAACACTAGATAACTAAACTAATGCCACGGTGAGTAATTACATGTCAAAATACAAAGTCTCAATGCATTAATTCACTACTTTCAATCCACTAACCAGCTGGATCAAAGCTCTGTTACAAAACATAGTGAAAAACTCTCCTTTCCAATGCTCAATCTGTACACAATGACAACCAACCCTTAGTTTAGGGTTTCTTCCACCTTATATATGTTATCCCTTCATGATCAGACCCTAAGGTCGTGATTTGGGCACCATTAAATCCCTTTCCTAAATGTTAGGAAATGTTGTCATGACAACTTTTCAAAATTGAAAAGTTGTCATGAGCAACTTTTACATTTTTTTGCATTTCACCAAACCACTATGCCTAATGACTCAAGTTGACTTCAAATCATCATGTAAGACCTCCAAACACCTAAAAACACAAAAATCCCAAAGGTCACTCCATTTTGGGATCAAAACCCAAGTTTGACCACTTGGTTGACTTCCTAGGAATTGGACACTAGATCTTAGTGAAGCATCCAAATCACCTAACCTAAACACACCTATCTCAACACACTCCTAAATCAACTATGGGACTTTATAAGTAGTCCTTATTCACTAGGTGGTTGGCCAAACCAACCTACAAGCCAAAATGTCACAAGATCTTCACAAGATCTTTTTGGGTGCTCCTGCACCAGTTAGTCTCTCCCCTGTGGGAAAAAGTGGCATTCTTAATATTTGTTTTGTACACAATTCTAAAACCCTATTCGAGAATAATTGTGAATATGTCCTTTGAGATCTCCTACAAAGCAATGTAAAAGAAGGTGAGTTCACTTCTAAACTCAGTAAGGCGTCTCATTTTGCCTTGGAATACTTTGTTGCTCATCTTCCTCTAGGTAGTCAACAAAATTTCATTAGTCAAGGGTAAAAGTATGAATTTATGTCGCACTTTATGCTAAGTTAGGTGTTCTGGTTGAAAGGAATACAGTAGAAAACATTTTTGCTGGAAGGGTTCTGGTCGAACCCATGTGGCAGAGGATTTTTGACCGAAAACATTCTGGTCGAAACCCTTCTAGCTGAATCCTTTTCAATCAAAACCATATCAATATATATACCCCAGAAGAGGCATAAGCCTCTCATTTTGCATTGACAAATTTGGGAGTAGCGATTGAGGGCTTAGCAGATTCGGTTGAAAACCTCTAAGTAGGTGTTTTCTTTGTGTTTTTTAATGACTTTTTTAATTGTGTTATAATGTATGGCTATGTTTATTTTTTAAATAATTTTTCATAATATAAATTATAAATTAGGAGGTAGAAGTATGTACATAAATATAGACATATATACATACACATACACATACACATACACATACATACATAAAGACATACACAAAAATATACATAAATATTATGTATATATGTATAATATGCACATACGCATACATACATACATGTGTGTGTATGTGTATGTGTGTGTGTATCACGTGCAAACACACACAACTTGTGTGTGTGTGTGTGTGTGTGGACCTAGATGTATATGTATATTTGTATGTGTACATGTCTATATGTATGTATGTATGTATATTTGTATTGTATGTATGTCATTGTGTATGTGTACGGATGTATCTCTATGTTTGTGTGTGTGTGTGTATATGTATGTGTATATATGTGTGTGTATGTATATGTATATGTATCTGTGTGTGTGTGTGTGTGTGTGTGTGTGTGTGTGTGTGTGTGTGTGTGTGTGTGTGTGTATGTATATGTATATCTATGTATATGTATGTATGTATGTATACATATATGCATATATGTATATGTATGTATGTATGTCTCTGTGTACTCAAAATACTTAAGAAATCTCATAATTCTAAGACTCGATCTGATAAAACAAAAAATGAATATTTCAAATTGGAAACCTCAGGGCATAAGAAATGATTAAAATAGTGTTTATTTGTATTCCTTAACCATTAGAGAAGCCTTGGCGATGAAAGCAATTCAAAACACCATGAAAAGTTTACAAAAATCAGTGTTTCTATTGCAAAACTGAGTGCAATCTGTACATCTCCTCCATCCATCATATTGTCCTCATCCCATCTTTTTCTTGAGGCTACATACATGATGTTTTATCTTCCTTAATTCTATTCCAATCGGTTGGAATTCCTTAGAATACCAAACATCCCTCAATCTTGTTTTCCCTCCAAACAACTCCTAACCGTTCGCATTCAAATATTTGAATTTCCAACTTTTGTTTTATTATTTATTGGTATTTTAACTTGTCAAACTTATATCTAATCTTACCATGGGATCTATTTACCCTACCTAGGACCCTCTCACCTATTTAGATCCCATACGGGCGTTATTGGCCCCCCTTACAAACATTTTGGTCCTAGGGTCCTTATAAGGACCTTTAGGACTTTTCACCTTGACATTGAATTTATCATTACAAATGGACAATATTGGCCTCAAAACATCCCAATTTACCTTGATGGATGCTCTGCAATCTCCCTTCAAATATTGTTCCCTTATGTGTTCAAATGTCCTTCCAGGTGCCCCTACACCAGTAAGGGGTTGTAAGGGGTCTTAAGGGGAGCTAGGACGCATTAATGTGTCCTATGACCCCTTATGACTCCTTGGGACCCCTTATCATACATCTCAGGGGTTGTAAGGGTTGTTAAGCCCGACCCTATGACACATTAATGTATCATAGAACCCAGGTTACTCTCTCTCTCTCTCTCATTATTGGCCATCATGGGATTTTTTTTCTTTTTTCGGGATAAGAGTACTAAAATAAACTTCATAAAAATAAAAACAAAAAAGATTCCATTATGTGATAGACTTATGGATATTGCTAAGCTTTTTAATAGAGAAACCACCTCTGAAGAGCAGGATATTGTACTTTTGCAATGTAAAAAGTGGAGCTTTGTATGGGTCTGTCCAAATCAGTTGGATCCCCTAGAACCTCATGAAATGGAGTGTGTTAGGATATGATGTAGGCCAGACATGTGACTCTTCTTCCAGGACTGGGCGTATATGCTCCCTTGGAAATGCTTTCCATGTAGAAGTGTTTTTCATGCTTTTAGAATATCATCTATAGGCATTCAACTAAAATTGACATTTGTCATAGAAAATAAATGTCTATATCTTGTTCAATGTTTATCCCAAAGTATGGGAAACACTTAAAATTACAATTTGAATAACCACACATTTTTTATTTGCATGCAGACCATCGTTCTGAGAGTCCTGAACATTTCCATACATCTCTTACTCAAAAGGATTGTCAGATAGTGAAATTAGAAAAGAAGAGAACTAATAACAGGAATATAAAGACACAAAGATATTATGCTTCTAGTAGACGCCCTGTCAACGATGTAACACAAAATAAAAAGGCCCTGGAGGTTGCTAAGTATTTTTTATCAAGAAACCCCTTTCGATTAGTAATTATGAAGTCATTAATGGTATACTAATTGTTCAAGATTGTAAGATTCCCCAACCTCTCTCTATGCCTGCTTGTATTTAGAATTATTGTCTTTAGATCTGCAGTGGTATTTGACAATCTCTATTATTTTGCAGTCTCCTACACTTTGTAAGTCTGAATTATGAGAGTTTGATAGACTCTTGAGAATTCAATCTACTATAGTTTATAGGATATTTTGGGTTTCTCTATTTTGTTAAGTATTTTTGAATAATAGGGTTTAGATGTTGATAAGTTAATGTTGCTTAGTTTTTCTAAAAACTTGTTTGGCATAGAACATCAAAAACATTTGTAGATAATCTCAAATTATCGAGAAAAATAGCAGAAGTGACTCTTGTGGATCCTAACAAAAGGGAATGACATGTATGATTCCTCGGAGATCTCATTAAAGGCAATAATCTTGAGGAAGAAGATACTTGCATTTTTTAGCGAGTAGATGATAGCAAAAACAAAATTAAAATTAAAGTCCATATTTTTCATGTTGTGAAAGAGTGCATTCCTTACAAGTATATTAAAGGAGGACATTGCAATGATATCCTTTCATCAACTACAAAGCTCTGTAAAAAGGATAAATGTGTGAAAGATAGAATGGATGGAAATGAATACACTCTTCATGGATTCAGTAGTAGTTGTATTTTGATAGTTGAATGGCAATGAATACCCTCTCCTAACCCGTAATTCTCTTAGTTATATGAAAATTTCATGAGGCTCCAATTTTTACCAAATTTTTGTGGCTCCCACCTAAATTCCTATACATGACCTTGAGTCATTAACCATGGGAACTCAGGTTTTCTTATTCTTTTTTGGTATTCATTTAGTCATTTTCATTCGTGGATCCACTGAGATGAAATTCACTAAATAACTTGGCATGTAATGCATATCCAACCCAACATTTAAGATATAAGTATGTTATGATACCTAAAGGCAACATATAGCCAACACAGATCAATTCTAGAGTCCCTACAATACTCAAAAGAGTAGGGCAATGACAGATCTACAATAGAAAAACAAACATGGTAAGTATGATAATATCCATGGGAATCTGTGTCAGTTTTAGACCAAAAAAATGAATGTATAGATTATACTAGACTTGCTTATCTGAATGTGGAATATTTAATATTTCTTACTTGCAGTTGTAATTTAGAAAACCTTGTCAATTTGTTTTACTATATTGTGGGTGGAAGCGGTGCTTCTCAATTCAAGGAACTACTTCAAATTTGTAGTGAACAGTTTTTGAAATAATTTTGTGTGACTAAATAGCTCGAGTGATGTAATTTATATTTACTTTCAACTGAAGCAATTCTTATTGGTTCAAAACTAGTACTTAACATCCTAAAATCTATCTGATAGAGTTAATGACCCCTTGGGACCCCTTACCATACATTAATGTATGGTAAGGGGTCCTATGGGATTTTAAGGGTCTTGAGGGGTCCTTAGACACATTAATTTATCCTTAGGACCCCTTACTATACATTAATGCATGGTAAGGGGTCGTAAGGGGCCCTCTGACACATTAACGTGTCCTAAGACCCCTTAAGACTCCTTATTATACATTAATGCATGGTAAGGGGTCATAAGGGATCTTAAGGGGTCCTACGATACATTAATATGTCATAGGACCCCTTGACACTCATTGATGACCCCTTACCATGCATTAATGCATGGTAAGGGGTCATAAGGGGTCCTATGACACATTGCTATGTCCTAGGAACGCTTAAACCCCCTTGGGACCCCTTACTATACATTAATGCATGGTAATGGGTCATAAAAAACCATGCATTATCAAAGGTGTAACAAACTCTTACAATTTTTAATACAAACCCTTTGTAGTTACTTATTTCAAATATAACTTGCAAATGTTTGGGGATCTTTAAAATCTACTAAAGAGTTTCTGTAACAATGTTTGATTACTTATTTCACTTCTAGTATTTGACATTATCCGTAACAATGTTTGATTACTTGTTTCACTGGTAGTATTTGACAGTATATATTAATCTAGTGGATGTTATATCTGCAAATCTCATTGCTAGACATGTTTGTCCAATTTGCTCTTTTTAGTTTCTCCTAAGCAGGACTGCAACATCAAGTCATGGTAAACAACCAACGAATTCCCCTTAGGACCCCTTACCATACATTAGTGTGTCTTAGGACCCCTTATGACCCCTTAGGACCCTTTACCATACATGAGTGTATGGTAATGGGTCATAAGGGGTCTCAAGACCCCTTAAGACCCCTTAAGACCCAATACATTAATGTGTCTTAGGACCCCTTACCATACACTCATGTATGGTAATGGGTCCTAAGGGGTCTTAAGGGGTTTATTTTCACACTTTGAGAATATCATCTATAGGCATTCAACCAAAATTGAAATTTGCCATAGAAAATAAGTGTCCCATCTATTTTCTCTCTTTCTCATTACAATCAGGATAATAATATTACTCTCCAAATAGTTTTGGACAGAAAAAAATTTACTGCCACTTTACAAATATTTCTTCCCTCATCTTGTTGCCTATTGATAAGTTGAAAAATTGAATCTTGGCATTTTTGCCATGTAATTGGAGAAAAATGGTTTCCTAAATGATATATGTTTAAATAATACATGCAATAACCTTTTCTTTGATATTGCTCACTAACCCTTTACCACATGATATGTTTACAAAAAAAGGCATGTACTTCAATGAAGACATTATATATTATAGAAATCCTGCACAAAAGCAACTAGTAAGCTGCTCAAAAAGTAGTAATCAAGTGGGATCATAAAGATTCTCTAATAAACCATTATCTGCTTTACTCAAGAAACATCTGGTTCATTTACTCGACTAGGGCATGTTTCAGAATTGAGAGTCTCCATTTAAACTCAAATCTCTTGAAGAAATTATATTTTTCAGTGTAGGAGATACACCCATTGGATCTGCAATAACTTTATACTCACTAGAATTTCCATTTCTCTTCAATTGGGTTACTCTTTTCAAAATTGTATCTACCCTTTTACCAATTTGGGAATTCAATGGGTCTATATGTTGACCTCTAGGGAGTTAGTCACCTAAATGAGAACCTTGAGATGAATCAGGAACTTCTCCAGGAAAGAGATCGGTACCTTGAGAATCTCTCCACTTCAAAGTTGAATTAAAACCTTGGATCATATATGGTTTTCCTTTGTTGTAAAATGAAGAGTGAGACTGCCTTGCCAAAGGTGTCAATTAACTTCTTGTTGTGTTAAGATCATTAATATACAAAGAATAATACCTATGTGTCTGATTTGAAACATTTGTGGTGCATGACTAGATTATTTGTCTGCTAATGAGCCAATTTGAGGCTTCATTTCACATTGCTATGTGGATAATTCCAAATCACTTGTTACTTCTTCATCTGAATTTTTTGTTTTCATGTACATGTGCACTGAAGAGCGTCTGTCACTACTCAAGCTACTTCTAGATAGTAAATATTCATCATCATCATTTGACATAGGATCACATGCATATCTTAATTTTTTCCTTTGTCACTTTACTCTTCCTATCTCTTCTTCATTATATGGAACTTTTTTCATGGGTCCAAGAAGCTCTTCCCATTGTTTTCCATTAATTGTGGGATTTGTCTCTTTGTCCTGAGTAATTGGCATACCTTGGATGACACCAAGATAACCATTTTCTTCTGAAATGTCATTTTCTTTCACATTAATCTCCTTATTAACAAGATTTTATATATTTTCCTATATACATTGAATAGATGTAGTTGAAATCCCATGTTCATTTGTTGTTCCAACCAAAAAGTCCATATTTGTATGTTGAGAATGGTGTCCCAAAGTATCTGGGAAAATCTCTCATGAAAAGATTAGCATGGGTAAGTTGTTGATAATGTACTAATGTGTGGTAAGGGGTCATAAGGGGTCTTCGGACACATTAATGTGTCCTATAACCCCTTAATACCCCATAGGAACCCTTACCATATGTATCCTAGGACCCCTTACGACCCCTTACCATACATTAGTGTATGATAAGAAGTTGTAAGAGGTCATAAGGACTTAAAACCCATTAAGACCTATTTCCATACATTAGTGTATCGTAAGGGGTCCTAAGGGGTCATAAGATGTCATAAGGGGTCCTAGGAAACATTGATATGTCTTAAGAGCCCTTAATATCCATTAGGACCCCTTACCATACATTGGCATATGGTAATGGGTCATGAGGAATCTTAAGGGGTTGTATGACACATCAATGTGTCCTAGAACCCCTTAATACCTCTTATGGCACCTTAGGACCCCTTACCATACATTACTATATAGTAATGGGTAGTAGGAGGACATAAGGGATCCTAGGACATAACGATGTGTTCTAGGACCCCTTAACACCCCTTACAACCCCTAATATGTATGTTAAGGGGTTGTGAAGGGTCTTGAGGGGTCTTAGGGGGTCCTAGGACACATTAATGTATCGTAGGACCCCTTATGACCCCTTACTATACATTAATGTATGGTGAGGGGTCGTAAGGGGTCATACGGGGTCCTAGGATACATTAATGTATCTTAGGACTCCTTAAGACCCCTTATGGCCTCTTACAACCCCTTAGGAACCCTTACCATAAATTAATGCATGCTAAGGTAGAATACATTTATATATGTTGAGGGGTCGCAAGTGGTTATAAAGTGGTCCTACAACCCTTTACGAACCTTTAGGACCCCTAAGATGTATGGTAAGGGACCCAATGGGGTTGCAAGGGGTCTTAAGAGGTCCTATGACACATTAATGTGTCTTAGGACCCCTTACGGCCCCTTACCAAGATTTCATGTATGATAATGTGTAGTGATGGGTCATAAGGGATCCTTGGACACATTAATATATCCAAGGACCACTTATGCCCCATTAGGACCCCTTACCATATTTTAATGCATCGTAAGCAATCCTAAGGGGTCCTAAAACACATTAATGTATCTTAGGACCCCTAAAGACCCCTTACCATACATTAGTGTATGGTGAGGGGTCCTAAAAATTCTTAAGGGGTCCCATGACACATTAATGTGTCTTAGGACACCTTAAGACCCCTTAAGACACCTCAACATCCCTTACAACCCTAAGATGTATGGTAAGGAGTCCCAAACGAACCTAAGGGGTATTAAGAGGTCCTAGGACATATTAATGTGTCTTAGGGTCCATTACGACCCCTTAGGAGCCCTTAGCATACAATAATACATGGTAAGGGGTCGTGAGGGGTCCTATGACACGTTAATGTGTTTTAAGACCCCTTACAACCCCTTGCCATACATTAATACATGGTAAGCAACCTCAAGGGGTCGTATGAGGTCTTAAGACACATTAACATGTCCTAGGACCCCTTACGACCCCTTACCATATAGTAATGTATGGTAGGGAGTCGCAAGAGGTCATAAGGGGTCGTAGGATATATTTACGTGTTCTAGGACCCCTTACAATACATTAGTATATGGCGGGGGGTCCTAAGGGGTTCTAAGAAGTCATAAGGGGTCCTGTGACATATTAATGTGTCCTAGGACCCCTTACGACCCCTTACTATACATTGGGGCAACGTCTATAGAGCACCCAAAATGACACCCATCATGTATGATGTAATGTTGCCATCCATAACTACAGTTATTAATTCTTTGATCTTCTTAAGATTAGTTTTTACATCGAATCGAATAGCGGCGACAAATGGATAGATGAATTAAAAGACATTTAAAACACATGGAGATGAATTCATGTATTAGAAAAGCTTAGGTGAAATTTATTTATTTTAAATAAAAGTTTTATTTAATTCTTAATATAAGATATAAATTATAATTTATTATTTATTATAACATTTAAATTTTAAATATAAACAATATACATTTTCTACAAAATTTAAGAAGAAATATATTATTATGATTAATAAATGAAAATATAAATTTTTAAATTTAGATTTAAAATTTATATAAATAAATTTTAATTTTAATTTATGTAAATTTTATTTATTATAATTAATTGTAATTTTCAATTATTTGTGATATGTATAATATAATTTAGCTATATGATTAGTGTTTCATTTGATTTAATGTTAGGATTATGCTTTCATTTGAGCTTTAGGTTTAGGGTTCAATTTGGTTTCAGATTAGGGTTCAATTTGTTAGTCCTTAACTAGGTTTGTATATAGGGTTCGATTTGGTTTAGGGTTAGGGTTTAGTTTGGTGTAGGATTTGGGTAAGGTTAATAATGACACATTTTCTCTTTAATTATATAAGTATTATGATTATAAACCATGTAGATGTCTGAATTTTGTATTTAAACGTATTATATTAAAGATATTGACTTCAATGTATCTCTTAGATATGTTATCAACATTTTTTTATTTAATATATGGAACAAGAGCACCATTATATTGTATTAAAAATTTATTGAATTATTTTTAGACATTGTTAATATAGTTGTTTGCATGTTTTTAATCAAGATAAAGAGCTACTTGTAATGCTCACTGTTATCCCCAGTCAAACATCTGAACAAACCATTCTAGGTAATTAATAATGCTAATGCTATTTAGATAAACTACATATTTTGCTCTTATAGTGACTCTTTATTTGTGTTGATTTCTCAACTGAACATGTCATTGCAGCTTTACATGATGAACAAAACACTGGACAAACATAGGTTACCATTTAGTATTGATATTTGTTAGAATAAATGAGAGGGGGGGGGGGGGGGGGGAATNGGGGTGTGAATCAGTGGCCTCAAAATTAATCCCAATAATCCAACCAAAACTTATATCACAAACATAATACCTTTAGTTATCATTCAGTCCTACAAGATGTATGCCTTATATAATTCTAGCAAATATATATTGCTCAGTGAATATATTGTTTATCTTTTTCTATCCTTTGCCGAATAGCAACGATTAAACTTAGTGTTTATCGACCAATCCTGTTTTAGTAATGTGTAAAGCAAAACATCAAAGCAATGAACCATATATACATTTGACATATGGATTTTTAACGTGGAAACCCTGTTAAGGGAAAAACAACTTGGGACCGATAACCCAAAAATTTCACTCTTCTTAAGTGAGCTTGGTGAAGAGCCAGCCCTGTTAAAGGTTACAAACACTGTTGAGTGTGTCCTTGTTAGAGGATTCAAAACTATCAGTTTATCTTTTGACCTAGCATTCAGTATGCTATCAGCAAGAAAACCTTTTGATACTCTTGAGTATCTCAATACAATAAGGATGGTTAAATCCCACTCGGTTAAGAGATTTTTTGAATCAATGGTTAAACTGAAACAGTAAATGATCTGTTCAATAATACAACTTTAACTTGCAGATTTTCCAATCTATTGTTTGTTCATAATACCTCTTTGATCAATGTTCTCTTCAATTCCTTTGCTCCCCTTCACTCTTCTTTTTTCTCAGTGAGTGCTCTTGCTTCTATTGCTCGGTGTCTGTAGAATTCTTGGTTCTATTCTTCAGCCCATATGATCAGATCTACATGAAGACTTCTATCTTCACCAGAATTATATTCAGCATTCCTCTCTTGTATAATGAATTACTTGTCTCTATATATAGACACAATTTCTCTGTTTCAATCTCCTTGTCTTTCTTTTTCTTGACGTAGATTGATTCTTGATCCGCAAATCCTGCCATGCATTGCTTTAATCCTTAAAGCTTTGCTTTAGTTTTATTCCGTAGATTTCTCCTTGAAAACTGTGAATAGAACTAGCTTTAAATCTTCTTCTTATCCTTAGTTCAACTAGTCAATGGAAATAAAGCAATCAATCAGTTAACTCCAAATATAGCTTTGCCAACTAAGTAGTTTTGTCATTTTCTAACTACAGTTGATTTCGGTCATCAACTCTTAGTTTTCTCAGTAACACTTGCTTGGGTACCACTTGCTCAGGTACTACTAATATTGGGTAACACTATTCTTGGGTACCATTGTGTCTCTCAAGTACCACTGTCCATCGGTGTTGCCTGTCCATCGGACAACTCGGTAAATTGCTCGGGGTTCACTATTCTCGGGTAACCCTATCACTTGGTGTATACCTTTACCGACAACATAAACTTTATTTCTTTAGATCTTCAAGTGTTGTGACAATATGTGTATGAGAAATCATAACATATTAAGTTGACATCAATGACAATATAATACATTAACTGATTTAATGTCTTGCATTTACTTTTTGCAGCTCGTTGATCATTAACTTATCATCTTCAAACATTCAATCAATTATAGTTCATCAATCTCTCCCTTTGGCATTGATGACAACATACTATCAACACAATATGAAAGATGTCATAACATACCAAACTTATTGTTTTATAACCAATTCAAATATCTGACTCTCGATAAGCTCTTCTAGCTTAGATTTGATTCTTGCATAGTGCTTTTCCTTTCTTCATTCCCTTCAATGGATAGGTGTAGCAATTATGTCTTCTAAATTTGTCTCTCCCTTTCTTGTAGAATCTATTCTCCCTTTTCTCGATAGATATGCAGTGTTAACTTTTCTCTAATTCTCTCCCTTGGATGGATGGTTGTTTCTTTGAATCTTTATCTCCCTTTGTAGAATCGTTTTCTTTCTCTGATGTTTTCTCTCCCTTTGACTGTTCCTCTCCCTGATGGATGCTTTCATTCAAATACTTCTCTCCCTCTAGATGTACTTTTCCTTGATGGATATTTCATTGAATCTCTCTCTCCCTTTGACATCAATGCCAAACATAAATATATTCATTGAATTTCCTCTCCATCAGCAATATAGCTCTGTAGTAGCCAACAATATCTCTAGTGTTCAATGTAGATAAGTACCTTCTTGTACTGATATGTCATTTTAGTCCATATCCAAGCTTGCATCAACATGATTGATCTTCTGATAATGTGTAGGTTGATGCAGCCTCCAAGTCAACTTAGTGACCGGTAGACAAGGGTCGAACCCCTAGTCTATTTCTCAGGTACTCATATGTATCTTTTGGCAATGGCTTTGTGAATATGGTTGCTGATTATTCTTTTGATTGTACATATTCCATTATCACCTTTTTTCTTGTACTTGTTCCCTCGAGTAATGATATTTAATAACTATGTGCTTTGCTTTAGCATGCATTACAAGGTTCTTTGAGACATTTATTGAACTATTATTATCACAATAGATAATCACTGGGTCAAGAATTTCCATATTCATACCTTTTAGCAATTGCTTGATCCATGCAATGTTAGAGTAATTTGCAGCAGCAACAACATATTCTGCTTCTGCAGTTGATTGAGATATGCATCCTTGCTTTTTACTTATCCATGTGACAATTCTATCACCCATAAATAATGCCCCTTATGTTGTTCTCTTTATATCATCTATGTTTCCAGCCCAATCAACATCAGTATAAACTTGTAGCTCAAATTTGCCTTCTTTATTATACCACAAACCATAGTCTTCGGTATTATTTAGATATCTCAGAATTCTTTTAACAATAGTCGTGTGTGATTCCTTGGGATTAGCAGAGAATCTTGCAACTATACCAACTGCATGTGCTATATCTGGTCTAGTATGCACAACATACATTAGTTTTCCAATTATAGATCTATATAAGGTCTTATTTACCTCAGTTGTCTTGTCTTCTTTTGTCAATTTGCATCCGGTAGCCATAGGTGTTCCAACTGGCTTGGAATCCTCCATTTTGAATATATTCAGAACTTCTTTGATGTATTTGGATTGTGTGATATAGATGTTTGCACCATGTTGTAGAATCTGTAGACCAAGAAAAAAATTGATCTCTCCGAAAATTGATATCTCAATTTTTTTGCTCATTTCATCAACAAATTATTTGCATAACATATCATTACCTCCAAATATGATATCATCAACAAATATCTCAGCAATCAAAATCTTATCATCAATATCTCCTTTCAAATATAGATTACTTTTATCACTTGTTCTTACAAATCCAATACTAATGAGATAAGAGTAAAGTCTTTCATACCATGCTCTCGGTGCTTGTTTCAATCCATACAAGGCTTTGTGTAGTCTATGAACCATGTTCCTCTTGTTAGGATCAACAAACCCTTCAGGTTGTTCAGTGTATACGTCCTCTTCTAGTATTCCATTTAGAAATTTAACATCCATTTGGTATACTTTGAATCCTTTGAAAGCAGCATAAGCAAGTAGAATTTTTACTCCTTCTAGTCTAGCAACGGATGCAATGGTTCCTCCATAGTCAATACCTTCTTCTTGTGTATACCCTTTGCATACCAGTCTTGCTTTGTTCCCTGTGACTTCTCCATTCTTATTCAGTTTGTTTCTGAATATCCATTCGGTACCAATGACATTTTTGTCACTCAGTCTAGGTACTAATGTCCATGTTTTGTTCTTCTCAATCTATTCAATCTCTTCATTCATAGCACTAACCCATTCTTGATCTCAAGTGTAGTATTAATAGATTTAGGCTCAAAATCACAAATCAAACATCTAGTGTTAAGTGACTTACTTCTTGTTCTCATTCCAGCTCTTTTGTCTCCAACGATCTGGTCTTGTGGATGGTGTCTTCTGCCATATTTTTCAAGTATGGGTTCAGATATTTGTTTATCATTTTGATCATCGTTTTGATCTTCATTATCACTTGGTTCACCATTGTGATCATTTTCTTGATTCTCGGTGCATCCAGCATGTTGCTCGGTTGCATTGTTCTGTCGCTCGGTAGTGTTACATTGTTGCTCGGGCAGAGTGTCAGGTTCATCAATGTAGACAAATTTGTTGTAATCTTCTAGTTCCTTTATGCTTTTCTCATCATTTTTCTCAGCAAATTCATCCACTTTAATATTTGCACTTTCAATGATTTTGTTAGAAGATTTGTTAAGACATTTATAAGCTTTGCTTTTGGTAGAATATCCTAGAAATATTCCTTCATCACTTTTAGAGTCCAATTTCCCATTTCTATCATATTTCAATATATAACATTGACTTCCGAAAATTCTAAAGAAACTCACATTTGGTGTGTACCCATACCATAGCTCATAAGGTGTTTTGTTGGTATCTTTCTTCAATTGAACTCGGTTTAGTGTATAGACAACAATACTTACAGCTTCTCTCCAGAATGTTTGTGTGATGCCTTTTTCAATCATCAGTGTTCTGGCACAATCGACAATTGATCTATTCCTCCTTTCAACAATCCCATTTTGTTGTGGTGTTCTCGGTGCAGAAACTTTTCTTGTAATTCCATGCTCATTACAAAAGTTAGTGAATTCATCAGAAATAAATTCTCCTCCTCTATCTAATCTTAGACATTTCAGTTCCTTTCCACTTTGTTTTTCAACTATATCTTTATACCATTTGAACATCTTAAATACTTCATATTTCTCTTTTAAGAACATGACAATCATCATCCTAGAATAGTCATCGACAAATAGAATGAAGTATCTATCACCATAATAGCTTTTTGTTCTCATTGGTTCACATAATTCAGTATAGACTAACTCTAGAATAGCATTAGATGTGTAGGTTTTTCTCTTGAAACTAGACTTTGTTGTTTTTACTTTTTGACAATTCTTGCACATGACATGGTCAGGTTTTGACATAGTCGGTAAGCCTCTTACTTTTCTTTTCTTGTTTATCCTACCCATGTTGTCAAAATTCACATGACATAACCTTTTATGCCACATCCAAATGTCTTCATTTCTATCCAATAAACAAGTGGTCTCAATATTTTCAAGATAGAATAGGTTACCTTTTGTTTGCTCACCAGTGCCGATCAACCTTCCTGTTCCATTATAGATCTTTGCCTTTTTGTTCTCAAATGCAACTCGGTGTCCTGTGTTATTCAGGTGTGAACACTCAATAGATTATAGTTAAGTCCTTTTACCCAATATGCATTTTCACAACTGATTAGATTATTCAACATGATGGTTCCTTTTCCTTCAACTGGGCAAGGTGAGTCATTACCCATCCTAACTGATCCACCATTATAATATTCAAAAGTTTCAAACTTTTCCTTATCTCTAGTCATGTGGTGAGAACAACCACTATCAATAATCCAGACATCATTTTTGCTAACTTTAGATATGAGTGCAGTTTCAACATACCTTTCTTCTTCGTCTAAATCATCCTTCATAGCAACAAATACTACCTCAACATATTTATCAAACTCGATGTCAATATTTTCAGCTTTTTTCTCTGCTAGGTAACAAGCCTTCTTGCCTTTGTCCTTGTAGTCTCGGTTATATCTTATGTCAGAGTGTCAATTGGTTTTATAGTCTCGGTCATCACTCATGTCAAACTTCTTTTCATAAGATATGTCATTGTTTCTTTCATCCTTTCTCTTGTTAGGGCATCTAGCAGGAAAGTGTCCAATTTATTTGCAATTAAAACAGACCAATGGTAATTTACCTTTGTATCTTCCTTTACCTCTTTGCAATCTTCTAGCCATTAGTGCTTCAATTTCGTCAAGTTCTTGTTCATCACTATCACTTTCATTATCATTTCTCATTGTGTGTTTGTGACTAGATTTGCTTATTTTCAGAGAAGATTTGAATGCAGACTCAATAGTTGGTAAGACATTGTTGTCATAGTTGTTCATCTCAAATGAAATAAGTCTACCAATCAAACTATCAAGAGTAACATTGTTATTTTCTACTGCTCTCGTTTCTTGAATCGTAGATACTCTAATAGCATAAACACGTAGTAAGGTTTTCAGAATTTACTTACCACTGTTTCTTCCTCAAGTACTCCCCCTACTCCTCAGATAGCATTAACAACGTCTTTGATTCTGCTGCTATACTGAGTGATGTTCTCTCCTTTCATTCTTAGGTCATCAAACTTTCCTCTTAGGATTTCAGCTTTATCTCTCAGCACACTGGTGTCTCCTCCATGTACTAGCTTGAGTTTGTCCCACATTTTCTTTGTAGTGGTGCATGATTTGACATCTTCAAATTCAACATCAGATAGTGAAGAAGCAAGTTCTATCATCAAAGAATTGTGTTCATGTTTCTCTCTCAATTGATCAACAGTCGGAGGTCTAGTAGGTGCACCAAATTCAGTATCCAAGTACTGTGTAACATCAGTTCCAATACCTAATAGGTGGAGTCTTATCCTGCTTTTCCATGATGCAAAGTTGTCTTTGTTTAACTTAGGCACATCCCTTTTACTTATCTTGTGATCTTTAGCTTGAGTCTCTAAACTCTCTTCCAAGCACCAAAGCTTTGATACCAATTGTTAGAATAACTAAGGGGGGGGGGGGGGGGGG
>MU224659.1:1290167-1309706 GCA_018584345.1 Thuja plicata | reverse complement strand
GGGGGTGAATCAGTGGCCTCAAAATTAATCCCAATAATCCAACCAAAACTTATATCACAAATATAATAAATTCAGTTATCATTCAGTCCTACAAGATGTATGCCTTATGTAATTCCAGAAAATATATACTGCTCGATGAATTTACTATTTATCTTTTTCTATCCTTTATCAAATAGCAACAATTAAACTTAGTGTTTACCGACCAATCCTATTTTAGTAATGTGTAAAGAAAAATATCAAAGCAATGAACCATATACACATTTGACACATGGATTTTTAACGTGAAAACCTTGTCAAGGGAAAAACCACTTGGGACCGGTAACCCAAAATTTTCACTATTCTAATGTGAGCTCGGTGAAGAGCCAACCCTGTTAAAGGTTACAAAAACACTGTTAAGTGTGACCTTGTTAGAGGATTCAAAACTAACATTTTATCTGTTGACCTAGCATTCACTATGTTGTCAACAAGAAAACCTTTTGATACTCTTGAGTATCTCAATACAATAAGGATGCTTAAATTCCACTCGGTTAAGAGATTTTATGAATCAATGGTTAAACTGAAATAGTAAATGATCTGTTCAATAATACAACTTTAACTTGCAGATTTTTAGATCTATTGTTAGTCCATAATACCTCTCTGATCAATGTTCTCTTCAATTCCTTTTCTCCCCTTATTTATTCTTTCTGTTCGGTGAATGCACTTGCTTCTTTTGCTCAGTGTCTACAGAATTCTTGGCTCTGTTCTTCAGCCTGTATGATCAGATCTGCATGAAGACTTCTATCTTCACCAGAATTATATTCAACATTCCTCTCTTGTATAATGAATTAATTGTCTCTTTATATAGACATAATTTCTCCATTTCAATCTCCTTGTGTTTCTTGTTCTTGACATAGATTGCGTCTTGATCCGCAAATCCCGTCATGCATTGCTTTAATCCTTAAAGCTTTGCTTTAGTTTTATTCCATAGATTTCTCCTTGACAAATATGAATAAAACTAGCTTTAAATCTTCTTCTTATCCTTAGTTTAACTTGTCAATGAAAATAAAGCAATCAATTAGCTAACTCTAAATATAGCTCTGCCAGCTATGCAGTTTTGTCATTTTCTAACTCCAGTTGATTTTGGTCATCAACTCTTAGTTTGCTCGGTAACACTTGCTTGGGTACTACTTGCTCGGGTACTACTAATCTCAGGTAACACCATTCTCAGGTACCAATGTGTCTCTCAGGTAATACTGTCTGTCGGTGTTGTCTGTCCGTCGGGCAACACTGTGAACTGCTTGGGGTTCACTGTTCTCGAATAACCTTGTCACTCAGTGTATACCTTTACCGACAACATAAAATTTATTTCTTTAGATCTTCAAGTATTGTGACAATATGTGTATGAGCAGTCATAACATATTAAGTTGACATCAATGACAATACAATACATTAATTGATTCAATGTCTTGCATTTACTTTTTGCAACTTGGTGATCGTCAACTTATCATCTTCATACATTCAATCAGTTATAGTTCATCAATATTAACCCGAGACCAACAATAATGGATGCAATGCAAACTAGATATAGTAAAAAGGTATGAAATAATATTTAACAATTTTGAATTTTTACATTTTCAATTGATTTTATAATTAAATTATGTAATTTACAGGTCCTGATGACATTCCAATGGAGGACCATGATCAACACTATTACGGATAATCTATACACTTTATTGTACTTACAAATTTAGATAATTTCTTAAGTATCTAATGTTAGATTAATGTTTGGGGATAAAAAACGGTTCTTTTAGTGTGTCAGTTCATTTAGTATAGAGGGAATAACATGTAGATCGAAGATAGGGACATCATTTACATATTGTACTTTTCATTTACATATTTTGTATGAAAAATTAGGCATAATGGCCTAATTATATATAGTATAATAAAAGATGGGATTGATAGTTGTTGAGCCATTAAATTTTTAATTATTACCTAATTTTGTGTTTATACTATTTTATGTACAAGTGAGATAACTTGCTTAGTAGAATTGACTTAGTTTTTGCTTATGCATGCTTACATCCATAATTGTGAAGTATGATTGTAATTATTATTAAAAATAAGAGAATTTTAATTAGACAATCTATGCATATAAATATTTTCAACATACTTTTAAACATATTTTCATTGCCATCTTCTTTACGTCATAACATTTTTTGTGATTTATTTATTCTTTGATATTTTTATTTTTCAAAAACCTTTTTTTATTTAATCTTTATCAACATTTATTATTTGATATTTTTTATTTTTCAAAAACTTTTGTTGGGTAATAGTGATATCGAGCTAAAAGATACATGCAACTTGTAGGTCATTTGCACCCACTTAATTTCTTTCATATTTCACTAACATTAATAAAATTCACAAAAAAAAAATTGAAAATCCATGTTCTCTCTCAACATTTATGTTATCTTACAATATTCTTTCAACCACCTTGCCTTGCACAATCATAAATTATTTTCTTGCTATTTAAAAAAATATATATGATAAGATATCGATAATAGAGTAAAATAAAATAAAAATTAGAATCTTCAATGTTTCCAAATATTTTCGACCAATTACTACTATAATATCCAATTAATTTTATTTTCAAGAGTGCTAAAAATAAGATAAAATGTGGTTAGTCGAATAAAATAAAAATCTCTACAATTAATTCAGTAATTTGTACATGCATAATTTTATTTTTGTTTCTTTTCTTCAAAATCAAATAAGTTTTATAATTTATAACGATTAAAATATTAATAAAATTGGCATGAATAAAATATAACTATAAAATAATAAATAACATTATATTTATATTTATGTTTATTGAAATGTATTGTATTGGAAAGATGTTGTCTTTCAAATATTTGATAATTAATGCTTAATATTACAAATTATATTATACATATCATAAATTATTGAATATTACAATTAATTATATAAAAATAAAATTTACATAAATTAAATTTAAAATTTATTAATACAAGTTTTTAATCTATATTTTATATTTTCATTTATTAATCATAATAATATATTTCTTCTTGATTTTTTTAGAAACATATATTATTTATATTTAAAATTTAAATATTATAATAAAATATAATTTATATCTTATATTAAGAATTAAATAAAACTTTCATTTAAAAATAAATAAATTTCACCAAGCTTTTCTAATACATTAATTCATCTCCCTGTGTTTTAAATGTCTTTTAATTCATCGATCTAGTTGTAGCCGCTATTCGATTCGATATAAAAAAATCAATGAATTAATAATTGTAGTTATGCATGGCCACATTACATCATACATGATGGGTTTCATTTTAGGTGCTCTATAGATGTTGCCATACATTGGTATATGGTAACGGGTCATAAGGAGTCTCAAGGAGTCCTAGGACACATTAATGTGTCTTATGACACCTTAAGACCCCTTATGACCCCTTACCATACATCTTTGGGGTCCTAATGGGTCCTAATGGGTCATAAGGGGTTCTAGAACACAGTAATGAGTCCTAGGACCCCTAATGACTGCTTAGGATACCTTATGACCCCTTACCATACATCTTAGCGGTCCTAAGGGGTCCTAGGACACATTAATGTGTCTTAGGACCCCTTAAGACCCCTTACCATGCATTATTGTATGATATGTGATCCTACGGGGTCTTGAGGGGTCCTAAGACATATTAATGTGTCCTAAGACCCCTTAGCAACCCTTAAGACCCCTAAGTTGTAGAGAGAGGGGTCCTATAGCTACTTAAGGGGTCATAAGGGGTTGATGTGCCCTAGGACCCCCGATGGCCACTTAGGACACCTTACAACCCGTTACCACACATCTTAGGTGTCCTAAAGGGTCCTCAGGGGTCATAAGGGGTCTTAGGACACATTAATGTGTCATAGGACCCCTTAAGACCCCTTAGGACCCCTTACCATTCATTAGAGTATGGTAAGGGGTCCTAGGACACATTAATGTTTCCTAGGACCCCTTAACAACCCCTACGATGTAGAGAGGGGGGACCTAGAGAGTCATAAGGGGTCCTAGGAATAATTAATGTGTCCTAGGACCCCTTATGACCCCTTACAACCCCTTACCATATATCTTAGGGGTCCTAACGGGTCATAAAGTGTTCTAGGACACATTAGTGTGTCCTAAACCCCTAGTGACCCCTCAGAACACCTTACGACCTCTTACCATACATCTTAGTAGTTCTAATGAGCCATAAGGGGTCCTAGAACACATTAATGTGTCCTATGATCCCTTAAGACCCCTTACAACCCCTTAGGACTCCTCGCCATTCATTAGTGTGTGGTAAGGGGTCCTATGGGGTCTTAAGGGGCCAGGACCCCTTAAAAACCCTTGCAACCCCTAAGATGTAGACAAAGGGGTCCTAGAGGGTCCCAAGGGGTCATAAGGGTTCCTAGGATACGTTAGTGTGTCGTAGGACCCCTTATGACCCCTTAGCATACATTTTAGGAGTCCTAAGGGGTTCTAGGATACATTAATGTGTCCAAGGACCCTTGATGACCCCTTAGGACATCTTACGATCCCTTACCATACATCTTAGGGGTCATAAAGGGTCATAAGGAGTCATAAGGGGTTCTAGGACACATTCCTTAAGACCCCTTAGGAACTCTTACCATACATTAGTGAATGGTAAGGGGTTCTAAGGGGTCCTATGACATAATAATGTGTCCTAGAACCCATTAACAACCCTTACAACACCTAAGATATAGAAAGAGTGGTCGTAAAAGGTCCAAAGGGGTCTTATGACACATTAATCTCTCTCTCTCTCTCTCTGCTTTTCCTATTCTTATATTTTAATTGCATTGGGATCCACCAAGCCTAAGGATTGGATTTGCCTTGGGAATCCAACCCAAAGGCTCTGAGGTTTCAAACAAGTATCAGACATGTTTTCCAGAAAATAGACAAAAAATCACATTTTTTATGTGTGCTGCCCATCAGGTTTGCAAACAATGAAAGTAAAACATTGTACTGAATGCAACATTGCACAACATTTTCACACAAATAGGGCATACACCCTATACGACATGACCCTTTTAACTGCGTTGGTATCCACCAAGCCTAAGGCTTGGATTTTCCTTGGGCATCCAACTCAAAGGCTTGGAGGTTTCAATGAGGTATGAAATGTGTTTTCTAGCAAACATACAAAAAAATCGCATTTTTTCATGATTGCTCCCTGTCAGGTTTGAACGTGGTTCAACAATGAAAAAATCAGATGACATGATGTTCTAGATCTCTCTGTTAGCTATCTAACCACATTATTTATTTTGAATTCTGATTATGTTAAGATTTTCATCTCTAATTTCTTTTGTACGTATGTCTATTTTTTGTCAAAAACCAACGTGGTGTATTTTGGCCTTAGATTTTGGCTCGTTCATCAAATTTTGAAACAAGTTACCTTTTCATAATCTAGAATCCATTCTACACACTTTAAAAAAAATCATTTTTTATTAGTTTTCAATGATTTCTATGGGGAATACACACAAATTTCACATTTACAAGATCTTTCCACTTCGAAAATTTGTAAAAAAATCATACATTCATAAAAAAAATTAGTAGGAAAATCCAGGATAAACTACTTGGTGTTAGCTAACTTCTCGCTAGAGCAATTCAAAAAATTCAAAAAAAAAAGTTTACGTTTTAGGGGGAGCACAACAAATGCTATGTTATGTTTTTTTTCACAAAAAATAGGACCCTTTTTGTGATCCCCTTTTTCGAGGGCCTCAATCTATACCATTTAAAAAAAAATAATAGTGGGTTAGAAATTAGATTCAGATTACTACAACTTGTGTTCTTGTCTCATCTTGAAATTTTAAGTCTAACTATCTTCAATTTCTCGTCGAAGTTCAGAGTTTTATGTTTTAAAAAAAAAGTGGCATCTTATACCCTTTTTGGTCCCCCATCTTTGTGCGCTTACCCAACAGATTGAGAACACAATTTTCAGAGTGGATCTAGAAAGAAAATTCAAACGCTGACTTGTACATCAAATTCTAGCAAAATTTACCTGTAAGGGGTGACCTAGAGTGTAAAGGGAAAATGGGTTCACTACTGACCATGGGAGTCACCCTTGGTCTGGTAAAAAAATGATAAGGAAGCCAAGGATCTATAGCAGACAGTCAGACTTTCTTATAGCTAAATTTTAGAATTTTTGGAAGTAAATGATATATCAGAAGAGATGAAGAATTAGGAAAGTTTGATCCTAGATGTTATGAGGGAATATTTCTTAGTTATTCTACAAAAATCAAAGTATATAAATGTTATAATGTGAGGTTGAAGAAAGTAATTTAAAGTTTAAATGTTAGAGTGGATGAAAAATTTCATAAATAAGTCAGATCTTGTAGTTATGAATGAGATGACGAAGAAGAGAGTCAGATTGTGCAAGCATAGAATCAAAATAAGAATGGATCAGCGGAACATAATGAAGGAGATGCAAATGATGATGAAGTGGAAACACAAGAATCTGCTACAAAATAAAATCCAAAGACTCCCGAGTATGTATAGTCAAATCATTCAGAAAATCAAACTATTGGTGATAAGAATCAGGGTGTTCAGACTAGAGGAAGAATTGTTAAAAGTGAATTTTTTTTTTAATTTCTAAGATTGAGCCTAAAGATGTTGATGAAGCATGTAAATATAATAGTTGGGTTAAAGTGATGGAAGAAGAATTGGAATAAATTGAAAAGAATAAAACATGGATTCTTGTTCCTAGACCAGATATTATGAATGTTGTTTGCATTGTTGCCAAATTTCAAGCATAAATGAAGGAATCACATGTTGTTGTTGTTGTAAAGAGAATATTCAGGTACTTGAAAAGGGCAATTGATTATGACTTATGTTATGTAAAAGATGATGATTTTACATTGAGTGCATTTACTGATGCAGATTGGGTAGGTAATGTGGATGACAAAAAGAGCACTAGTGGTGGAGCATTCTTTTTGGGCAAGAGATTAGTTTCATGGGCAATTAAGAAATAAAATTGTATATCACAATCTACTATAGAAGCTTAATATGTTGTTGTTGCTACTAACTACACACAATTAATGTGGATGAAGCAAATATTAAAAGATATAAGAGTGACTATGGATGAGCCTATTACTATTCACTATGACAATTCAAGTGCTATCAATATTTCAAAGAACTCGATGTTGCATTCAAAGACAAAGAATATTTATATTATATATCATTTATTGAGAGACAAAGTCCGTGAGAAAGAAGTCGGATTGGAAAATGTATCTATAAAAGATCAAATTGCGGATATTTTCACAAAGCCCTTTCCAAAGGATACTTTTGAGTATCTCTGAGGAAAATCTTGGGTTGATTGCCCCTCCTCATCAGAGATAGAGATGTATTGAGATGCATCTGTCAAGTGTGCTTACATATTATCATTAATCTGGATTGATGTTTTTGGTGGCTACTCCTTAATAGTAGGAGTAGTTAGTGGTTGAGAGTTGATTGTTCAGATGTTTGGCCTCTATGACTTAGTGCATAAATGTGCGACTTCATTGATGTCAAAGGGGGAGAGATTCGTGTGAAAATAAGCATATTGGGGAGAAATAGTAAAACAAGTACGAGACTATGGATGAGAGATTATTTTCTTTGTGTATTGGTTTAACTTTTCACATCATATGTTTACATCAATGCCAAAGGGGTGGATTGTTGAGATATTCTCGAGACTATGCATATATGTGTAGGCATTAATATTTTGTTATTGATGTCGACATATTCCTACCATTGGAGACAATGTTCTTGGTTAGTTCAGTGAGATGATCTATGTGGTACAACTATTGTATTGAATATCATATGCTATGAAGCTAGTAATGTGTTTGGAGATGTTTATACTTGATTAAGTTCAAGTGGCAGAGGTCCGCATGTTGATTTGAGTGAGCTGTGAAGGATTTATTAGAGACTCTTGTTTTGGTTATTTTGTCAGAGACAATGTTTCAGTTATTGGATTGGTGTGGATCGGGTTGGCAATATTCTTTGTTTCTAACCTGGTGGTGAGTTCAAGACATGGATGTGTGTCCTCAACTCGAGTGGTTCATGATTTGGACGCTAGCAAGCTATTTTATTTGATAACAGTGGTTATGGTTTAGTGATCCTCATGAATAGTTTAGAGATGAGTTTGATTCATGAGCCAAGGATTTTCATGTTGATGTCACAACATTTCATGTTTCTTGTTGATGTTTCTTGATCGTGTCCTATTCGTGTTGGGTTATGTGGTCGAAATTGAAGATTTATCATATAGTGTGTTGATGTTCTTATTGTTCTTGGCTAACTTGGTAGTGTAACATGTTGCGATGGATCGTAGCGTTATTAATGGATCTGGAGTGTGTTCAAGGATGTTGTTATGGGTCATTGCTATGTATTAGCCGACATTCAATGGATCACATTAAGTATATAGTTATATTGAATCAATATTTTGTAATTAGGTCCTTGACTGACCTAGTTGAGATGAATTGATGTAATGTGTATATATGTAATAATTTGTGATTGTGAAGTCTGCATTGGATCAGAGATGCTGATGAGAAGAGGTATGAGTAGAATCTGTAATTGAGGCAGAGTTTTGTTGTACTTCCTTGGAATTGTATTGGCATATCAGATGTTGTTTTGTTAATTCATGAGATTGGACAATATGTCCTCTATGATTTGAGATAAGAGATTGCTACAAGGCAATTGGCCTTCATTGGTATTGAGATCCTTGTTGTATTTGAGCAGTGAGCTCTGGGCAATGTGTTTGAATGCATGTGCATTCCCCTTTGTAATAGTCCTAATAGGATACAATACTTTTAACATAGTACATTCATCTTTTGGGTTTGATCCCCACTATGGTTTTTCCCCTAATAGGGTTTCCACGTCAAAAATCTTGGTGTTACGTGTTGATTACTGTGTTATGTTCCTACATTCATGTTTATCTTTCATATCTAAGATTAATTTGGTAATTTGGTTAAAGGTCTTGAGTTTTTTGTCACAACTAATTCACCCCCATCCCTCTTAGTTGTGTGTGTTGCACTCATTCTAACATATTTAACAAAAAAAAGGAATTTTGGGGAGAATTAGATAATTTCATGATTCATGTCCCGTGCTCCCACATACAATCATCGAGGGGGAATTCAATTCCATTCTCCATCTATTAGAAAAAAGAAGGGGTGGAATTCAAAGGGAGAGTCGATCCCATATTAATTTCAAAGATTGGGTGTATAGGAATAATCTCCTAAATATTGAGTAAGAAAATATATTATATACCTAGAACAACATAAGATTGGGTTCTAGTCACATAGTTGAGAGACTAGATAGGTTTCTCTTTCAGGGAGATCTAGCAATTTTATCTTTTGGGTCTAAATCCACAATTATGGCATGTCCTGGATTGGATCACTTCTTTGTTCAGTTGGTAATAACAAGAGATAAGAAATCCCAAATTTGTCTTTTTAAGTTGAAAAATACGCAGATGAGGGACAAAGGATTTTTTGAGCTAGTTGAAACGTGGTGAGGGAGGAGCAATTTGATAGCTCAAAGTTATTTTGCTTCACATCCAAGCTAAATTAATCAAACAAAAACTACTAAAATGGAATAGAGAGCACTTCAAAAACATATTCTGAACAAAGCATATCATTGAAGAAATAATGGAAAGTCTGAATGAAGAGGTCATTCAACATCGTATGAATTAGAACTGATTATTAAGAGAAAAGGAACTCTTAAAATGAATATGAAGATGTGCTAGCAAAAGAGGAATATTTATAGAGACAAAAATCTGGAGAAACTTGTCTTGTTGAGGGCCATAAAAACTCAAAATTCTTTCACAATAGCACCAAGAAAAGAAGGAATGTGAGTATGATCACAAAACTAAGGATGTGAGATGTAAATATCACATGAGATTAAGAAGAAACTGCTAGAAAATTGGTCTTCTTCTTCATTAATATCCTAAACAATTGGGAAGGTTCGAACTATAAATTTTAACAACCCCTCGTTGGATAATATACCAAGACTAGTATCAGAAGCACAAAATAACATGTTAACAAAATATTTTTTCACAACATAAATTAAGATGGATTTGAAGTAGTTGCATCCAGATAAGACCCTTGGAATGCATGGTTTCCTGGCTAGCTTCTTTTAGAATTGTTGGCATTTTCTAGGGAAAGAATTGGTAGAGGCACTAAAGGCTAAATAAACACAAGAAGATTTTTTAGAGAGATATATACCACTTTTATTAGTCTTACTATGAATAAGGAGAACATTACAAGCCTAGATGAATTCAAAACTATTTCCCTCTGTAACACCATTTACAAAATTATGGTGAAAGCCATGACCAATAGATTAAAAGGGATACTACCATTCATTGTTTTAGAGGAACAAACTATGTATGTGCAAGTGAGATCTATCTTATATGGTGTGATAGTAGCACAATATGCCATTCATTCCATACAAAATAACAAACAACCAATCATGCTAATGAAACTTGACATCAAGAAAGCATATGACAAAGTTGATTGGAGATTTCTTTGCAAATGCTTAGAAGCTTTTGGCTTTCATAGACATTAGATTTTTATTTTTTTTGCATTTCTAGCCGAATATTTTTTTAGTTCCCCAGAAGGCATTTTTGAGATATCTAGAGGCCTGAGACAAGGGGAGTCAATATCCCCTTTTCTCTTCATCGTAATAACATAGGTCCTTGAAAGAGCTCTCAAAAAGACACAAGAGACTAAACAAAGAAGCAGAATTAAGATCATCAATTCAATTCAAGTCATATCCCATCAGTACTTATCAGATATTATTATGCTTTGTGGTGATGAAGAAAAATGGAAACAAGGCAATTCAAGTTCTTAAATCAAATATTTGATGGCTTTAGGGAAGTTGATTAGCCATGAGAAAATTTGATATCTTCTTCATTTATATCAAACCAAGGGTGGAGAGAGATATTTTAAACACATTGGGCTTTCGATCAGGAAAATCGTCCTACAATTATTTGAAACTCCCATTGTATAAAGGGATTAGATCAACCAAATTATGAGACCCAACCAGAGAATATATGGACATAAAAATGGCATCCTGGAAAATTTAATGGTTGTCATGGGATGGTAGGATAGTCATGCTAAAGGATGTCCTTTATGTCCTTCCAATTTATCTAATGTCCTCTCCCTCCCTCTTAGTAGGGGAAAACTCAAAGGTAGTGTAAAAAATGAGAACATTTTATAGGCAAAGACTAGTAGAAAAAATAAAAATGGCAATGATAACATTGGACAAAATCAGCAACCTCAAGGAACTCGAGGGTGTGGGATTGAGAAACTAGTTGTGGCAAAATAAGGATTTAGGTGATAAGGTAATGTGGAAAATGTATAAGGAATCACACCATAAAATGGGTTTGGATCCTACAAAGTAAATATCTAGAGGATAGTAGTCCCAATGAAATCTTCGAAACCTCAAACCCGCCATAGGGTTCAAGTGTATGGAACTTAGTGATGAAATGTAAGGAAGTAGTCACATAATAGTTATCATGGGATATAGTAGATGGGTGTAGTGCACTATCTTAAAAGGATTCATGGGGTGGATATCCAATCATAAATAAAATAATGAACACGCAATGAATCAGAGACTTGTTTGAGCAATAACATGGACCTTAAGTGAGATATTATGTGGACATTGCAAATGAGGATCCCTTCACAAGATGGAAGTGTAAATCCTTTGATGATCTACCCATGCCAAGAGAAGGCTTAGCACAACTAAGGAACATTATTCACAATAGAACACTAAAATTTTGAAATTGACAGGATAAACTAGTATGGGTGGGATTAAAATCAAGCAACTATAACTCTAAGGATGGATATAACACAATCAGTAGGAAGTAACAATTTCAAAATAATGAAATCCCCATTCAACTTTGTTGGAGAAAAGTGTGTCTACCTAAAGCAAGATTATTCATGTGGGAAAACCTTAAAGGCCAAACCTTCACTGCATAATGGTTTTGAAAGATTGGGTTTGAAGGACCATTGAGGTGTGTTCAATGTGAGCACAATGAGGAGATAGTCAACCATATCTTACTAGACTACCCCTTCTCACAAAAATGTTGGCAATGTATATGTGCCAAATTAGAATGGATCATGGCACTCTAGAATGTCATTCTGAATTTATTCAAATGTTGGCCCAGTCTGAACAAAACAAGTCTCTATGGTGGTCTTTGGGTTGAAAGTCCTTCTTTAACACTCTAGGAATTATGGAAGGAATGAAATCGTGCAATTTTTTAAGGAAAGAAAATGAACATGACACATTAGTAAATAAGATTGAAGAAACTATTATGGAAGTTATAAACAATAGGATTGAGACACATTCTCCAAAAGATGTCTAGTTCACACATTAAGATGGAAAGATCACAGGTCCTTGGTATGGATTGAAGGTTCTGCACTTCTCTAGAAAGGGGGATAAAAAAGTCTGCAAGAAAGATCTCAATGTGTTTGGGCACCATCTCAACCTTGATAGTTTAAGTTGAACTTTGATGGAGCATCCCGAGGAAACTTAGGGTATTTTGAGGCAGGATGTGTTATCTACTTCTAGGATAGGTATATGGTGGCCAAGATGACAATACCCTTAGAAGAAGAAACAAAAATAATAATGGTAGAATTCAAAGCACTAACAAAGGAGCTATTGTCGTGTAAAGATTTAGAAAAAAAAAATTAGAAGGAGACTCGACAATTGTAGTAAATACCATAAAGACTAGTGTAAATTCAAATTGGAGACTTAATGATATGTTAGGTAGATGAGTAGAGCTTCTCAAATTATTTTAAGCCTTTAGAATCAATCACACTTATTGGCTGACCAACAAAGTGGAAAATTTGATGGCCAATTTAACAGTTGATGGGATCAAATTTGGAAAAATTACTTGTGAAGAAGACATTGCGGGGGGGGTAAAAAGTATGATTAACATAGCCAAAATAAAATGAACACATTTTGGTATAAATGGATGTTATTGGAATCAATAAATGAACTAATACAAAGGTATATGAGTTGGAAATGAACATTCCCACTAGGCAACACACCCCAACAAGTCGTCAATATGACTTAGACGCATCCCATTGGCTGAAAAATCAACATCAAGCAATGATAAAGAGATCGAGGTAAATATTTTTCAACTCATAGAGTAATTAGGAAAATATATTGGAATCACAAATCTTGTATCCCGGATATGATAAATGACATCATATTTTAGCACATTGATGACAAATCAAATATAGATACTAGCCTGTATAACACATGAACGAGAACATATGTTAAGCTAATACAAATGGAACTAATAAAGTAACAATCAATTTATCCTACCAAAAGGATGAGAATAGTTATAAGTTGCTTGCACAATGATGCATTGATGAGATTCATTCTCCGAGAAGATAAAGATGAATTTTTTTTCTCCTATAAATAAACTCCTAGAGATAGAATAAAATTCCCTTTGGATGTGGTTATTTATTCTCCCTCCCCTTTTGTCCTATCATTTGCACTCCTTCCTAATGGATTCTCCCATCATGCTTATTGCAGATAGGAGGCAAACATTGTTTATTAGAGAAGTAATAGATAAGCATCTCAAAAAAGTGGCGAATTACTCCAACAACCTAATAATTCACATGGTTAGGAGGATTTTGGGTAGGGAGCTCTTGTTCACCAACCATCAATACAAAAAATACAAATATCACGATGGCAGACCTATAAACCATTCTAACAGTTGGGGAATCTAAGGAAGGAGTGAAGGATTTATGTAGGAAGGTATTTAGTAGTTCTTTCCTAGGGGAGCTCAAAATAGTAATGCATAATATGGATAAAAACCTAAAAATCTCATTCCCAAAGGACTAATTTGTGTTTACATATGGTGTGAAATAAGTTACGAGATTTTAAATGATACCACTTTGGGATGAGTGGACCCTTGAGATTAGAAAGCTAATAATCCGAAGGAGTGTCAAATTCTCACAGAGGTAGTTGGGATTGAAGTGAAGGGAAGGAGAGGACTAGGTAAATAAAAATAAGCGAAAAGAAGGCCTTGATGGAATGATAAGTGAGGACTCTAGTGAGGACATACTAGATTCCTATGAGGATTCACTAGAGGTCAAGGTAATGGATCAATAAAGTTTGAGTCAAGGTGGTGTTGGACCCCAGCCCACTCTTTCAGCCAAAGATAAAGGGAACGCTTGCAGCTGTGACTAAGCTCTACTATTCTATCTGTCTTTGATTTTTTCCAAATAGGATAGATACAAATTATTTTATAGCTCATAGATAAGCTTTGTATAGAATCTACCAGGATAGTAGTGTATATATGTGATTTCTTACCTTTTGTAGTCAGACTCAGATATGTCAATGGTTAGATAATAAGCATTCAAACATAACTACAACAAAAGAAACACACACAACCTTCCATAGATCAAAAACAAGTGCACCCAAGGCTTGTTTGATTTTCTCTTTTGGGAGAATGTAGGTGCGCTATCCAAAACAAAATAAGAGATCCCCAAATGCAAGCTCAAAGATGGATGATTGAGACTACAATGCACTAATGAAGATCAAAGAGATTATAAGACTAGTGTGAAGAACTAGCTTGCAACAATAATCAAATGGATGAGTATGAAACTAGAATAACAATGATATGGAATGCAATACTAACTAACATGGGTTCAAGATGATTCTAACATTCTATAAAATTCAAGATTCAAACTAAAATCATACTAGCATAGATATGCTATGAAATGCTCTTAGAAATACTAGAATGAAAATAACATGATAACAATGCACTAACAATGGATGAAATGCAAGGAGTGAGGGATCCTATTTATCATTTTTTGGAGGGAGATGAGAGAATTGAGTGAGGTGGCACCTATGTGGCATCCACATAGGAGCCACATAGGAGACACATGGATAAGGGGATGGTCATGCAAAAGGCATGAGTTTCTCACACATATATGAGCAACTTGGAAAGTGACGGGTCATTTAAGGGAGGAAACAAAATGGAAGAGTGGGAAAGGCTCAAGGTTGCTCACACATGTCTGAGAAAATCCCAAAGAGGGAAGAAGAACGAACATGTAAGAGTGTAGGTGGCCATTTATGGAAGGTGGTTGGCCACCTTGGAAAGAGTTGTTCACACATGTGTGAGCAACTCATTAGGCTTAATGAGGTTAGGAGTCACCTAGATCGCGAGCTAATCAAGGATTAATTCAAAATGTGTAGGGTTAGTGGATGAGGTGATCGGCATAGGCTAGGTTTAGGAATTTAGATTAATTTAAATGATGGTTTAGAAGAAATAGGATGGATGGAGGATTTAAAAAAATATATAAATTTATTCAAAAGGGGATTTTATGAGGGGAATGTATTAAATAAAATTTAATACTTTAGGGGGATGTATTGAAATTAAATTTAAATAATTTAGTTAATGAACTTGTTTCATTAAATAAATTTAATTAAATAAGGAGATGAATATGACAAATATGATTAATTAAGAAAAATTAACTATAATGTCAAGGAGGATATTAATTAGATTAAATTAATAAGAGTGTTAAGGGACATTTTTAGACGTCTACATTTTGCCCATCTTTGATGTGGTGTTGAAGGTGGCATCGCGTCAAAGAAAAGAAAATAAGATGCCTAAGAGAAACAGAAAGCCCAAGAGTCACGTCGAAGTGATGATGGTGAAAGATCGTGCTGCTTTGAGAAAATAACGCAAAAAAATGTGAAATTTTATTGAAAAAGGGTAGAAGGAGGGGAAAATAAGGAAGAGGGAATTTGCATGACCATCAGGGTGGTGGGAGAAAACAGGACAAAAAAGGGGGACCGGGATGGAAAATAGGGATCGAGATGAAAAAATAGGCTCATAAGGGGGCTATAAGTAGGGCTAAAGGGCCCTATAAGAGGTCAATTTCAACACACATAGTACACAACCTAGAGTATTGAGAGAGATCATGGTTGAAAAGCGAGAGAAGAAGCAACAAGGGGAGTGCGTATGAGTCTACCAAAGGTTGACAGACAGGGATCCCCAGTGAATACCGAGGACCCACCCTTGTACTTTGATTTTTCTTTCAATTTGTGCATTTATTAATGAGTCGTACAAATTTAGGAAGAATTAACGCGGCCGGGGTAGATATGTTGATCACGCGGTCAACTCTGCATAAACATTGATCGCTTGATCAACGTCCTCACAAATGTTAGTCTAGGAAGTAGGGACGTTGATTGCCAAATTGACATCCTCGCAGATGCTAAAGGAGGGTTTTGGGGTCTTAGGGAGATTGGAGACCACATTGGCATCTCCATGGATCGACGTCTACACTGATCTGCATCCCCTCTTGGGAATCAATGTCTCCATCGATAAAGAAAAGAGCTAGTAGTTAGCACTGCAAGACACGCCCTAGGGGGTTTGAGGTAGACTTAGGTTAGACTAGGAACATGATGCCCCAATCGGGGTCTAGGTTGGGAAAAAAAAGGAAGGGTTTAAGGTTGACTGACACAGGTTTGAACAAATCTAGGCACAAGAGCCACCATTGGGTTCGAGGGAGCACTAGCCTGCCATTATGGTGTTGCAGGACCAACTAAGCGTTGTTGAGCTCGGGTTCGTGACTCTATGTGGGTTGGACCATGTACATGAGTGGCCACATATTCGAGTGCATAATGCTCTCATGACAACACTAAGTGAGAGGTGGCACTGTGACACCTCGAGATTCTACCTACCAATAGGGGAGGCCACTATCACATTGCTAGATGTGTGGAGGATTTATCAGGTGTCGATCAGGGGCGTGATCTTGAAGTACATTATAGAAGATTTAGAGTACTATATGGAGGCACATTTTAGGTGACCGCTGACCGCCATACCATGAGATAGGATGAATATGTCATGGCAATAAATAGTGGAGGCAAGGTTACCCAGACTGACACTGTATCTGGCAGGGTTGATTAGGGGGAAGGATGCAACTAGATTTGGCATGTCACGGGTTTTCCCATGAATGGGCGAGGTACCTGAGCCAAATATTAGAAAAGGATGAGGCAATCTACTTCTAGGGATACACTATGTTAGGATAGTTGTATCATGACTTACATATGTGCGCCTATCATGGCGGTAGGAATCTCGGGATACGAGTGTCATTGCTACTTGTGTAGGCCTGGAAGCATATGATATTGGCCAATTCAATTTGACAACAAGAGCACAGGCCTTAGTACGAGCCATATGCATGTCGATACAAATATCCCATCCAGTACACATTAGTCAGAGGGTCAGGGTATTCGCGACGGGTGTTGGATGAGCTCCAGGTGTCCGAGTGGACACCATTATATGATTGTGAGCCATGAGGATTATGGGATGAGAAACTAAAGAGAGGATGAGACAGAGGATATGTAACATCTGTCATATGTTCAGAGAAACTGTTGGATATTAGGGAGGACTAGGTACATGATTGTGAGGTACAATTCAGGCTAGTGAAGGATGCAGTGCCAGATGACTTTCCACATCCACATGTGACCTGGGAGGTCAGAGCTTGGGGATATGTTGCACACCCAGTGCATGCCTGAACTAGTTGTTGTTCGATGCAGCCCATCTTGTGGTAGAGGGGACAAGATATCGTAGATGTAGGGGTCACACATGCCTATGTAGCTTGGTGGGTCGCTCATAGGCCTATGAGACTGAAATACCCAGAGCAGGTATGACATGAAAGTGATATACTATAGTGTAGGTTTATGCTTGTGTTCAAGTTTAGTGGTGTGTGAAAATTGTGAAAACCTCATCATTTTTTTGTTTTAAGCATCATTGAATTAAGGTCTCTCATAAGAATCTCTATTTCAGAGCATATTGAGTTGGGTTGTGAAATTATTATAGCTTTCTTTAATGGGTTATTTATGGGTTGATTAGTTACATATTTGTTTAATCATTTAGTGCATCACCACTTAGAGATAGGTTTCAATTTTCACATATCTTTCTATCCTTTTCCTCGTGTTCAAAAGATAGTTTTAGGTGATACTGAGAGGAACTGGCCATCTCCGGAGATTGATCTTCACCAATAGGCATACCCACAAGCCTGAAGATCTTTCCATGTTTCATGGGATTGTTGAGTTTTTGAATTTAGCATAGCGGGTGCAATCCTTCATGACAAAAATAAAGTATAGGTATTTTTACTTATAAAACCAGAGACAAAAATTTGGAAGAGCAAAGAATAAAGTCAACTATTCTTATTTTATTAGATTGAGCCGATTTCTTAAAACAATAATGTTTATTGAAATGTTTTTGGTTTTGTAAGGAAAACACAAGAGAATAACTAGTTTGACAATTGAAATAGTTAAAGGTAACATTCTCCATTTAATTTTGAGACTATTATTTGTTCTCCTTTGTTTACAAGAATGTAGAAATGAAATACTAACTTCTAAATTTTTTAATTCTGTTACTGTATGTTACTAAATTGTAATATAGGCAACATATTATTGTTAGAGTATTATTTCATTTTACTCTAGTTGCTTAAGCGTCTCTTAGGTGCATTATTAATTAACTCTTAATTAATAATGTGCAACCTAGTATTTACCTTTTAGGGTTTCGTTCACCTTTATAAGGTCGAACTTTGTAATTGCTTTTCATTAATTCAGTTGATAATTTTGCTCTCACATTTTGAGTAAACATCTGAGTTCTTCTTTTTCATTTTCGTACTTCATCTTTGTATTAGGTCATTTGCATGCAGGTGTATTCGGGTTCTGTGAATCTGATCTTTCATCAGTTTCTACATGGTATCAGAGCCGCCCTGCTGCTGTCTGGTTTGAAGATTTTGAAGCCACGAATCGAAGGCGTCATCTGCAGCTTCTCTAGGTTTTTTTCTATCATTTCTAAGGAGGCGCCATTTTCTGGAACAGATTGAGCCCAAACAAGCACCGCCATTGCGTTCAGAAGGCTCGGGAGAGTCGAAATCACATAAAACTCGACTATTTTAGCCTCCATAGGCACAGGCGAAAATTTTTGGCCTTCTAGGGCCGTACGGACACGCAAAACGAGAAATTTTTTCAAAAAAAATAAAAAAAAATTCAATTTTTATTGATTTTTTTGTGTTTATTCAGCGCAGCCGGTGTAAGTTTTATCGCGCCACCCGGGCGCCGCCCCGCGGCCACCCGGGCACCGCTCCACCGCCCATCACAACCCGCCGGCCGCCTCTGCTCTGACAGTCCGCCGCCCGGGTTAGCGGCTCCGCTCGCCAACCACCCCTGCTCGTTGGCCGCCCCTCCACCGCTCACCGGCCACCTCCGCCGGAGTCCGCCACCCGTTCAACCCTATGCGCAGGGCTGACGTCACCCTTACGTCAGCGCCCGCAGTTTTTTTGTTCGGCCGGCTTTTTTAAATTTTTCCGGCAAACTTATTTTTCTGGCAACGGCAAATATTATCCGGCGGTCCTGTTGACGGCCATCAAATTTAAATCCGGCCAACCGGTGACGGGCGTTTGGCCGTCAATTTTAAGCTAGTGACTGTGTTTTTCCAGAGAGGGTGTTTTTAGGGGTACCTGTTGGTTTTTTGCTCATAACTTGGGCATACG
>MU224659.1:1277863-1288030 GCA_018584345.1 Thuja plicata | reverse complement strand
CTTAAGCGTCTCTTAGGTGCATTATTAATTAACTCTTAATTAATAATGTGCAACCTAGTATTTACCTTTTAGGGTTTCGTTCACCTTTATAAGGTCGAACTTTGTAATTGCTTTTCATTAATTCAGTTGATAATTTTGCTCTCACATTTTGAGTAAACATCTGAGTTCTTCTTTTTCGTTTTCGTACTTCATCTTTGTATTAGGTCATTTGCATGCAGGTGTATTCGGGTTCTGTGAATCTGATCTTTCATCAGTTTCTACAATTATTGCAATATGGCTTGTTATTTATTAAATTGTTAAATGGAAATAATAATATTTTGGAGTTTGCGATCTCTTTTGCTTGTATTGCTTAAGTCTGCACATAATATTTTTTGTTGTTTTTTAAAATTGCCATAGAGTACAAGAAGAAATGTCAAAAGTAGTCGTGTGCAAAAGAATTTAAGGTATGAGGAAAAACATCATTCTAAAATTTTTAGTTTTAATTCCATTTCGCTATTTCTTTTGCACGAATGATGACTAAAATATTATTTCTTTTGCATGGAACAAATAAGTGAACTCTCATCTGGATGACAAAGAAGAGGTTCATGTAGCACACAAGTATAGTCTCTTACAAAAGACCTTAGTACAAGGTAATCTTGTTGCAATTTATTGTTTGTATTATTTATGCATATTTTTCAAAGAAATTAAAATATATACATAATTAACGAATAACATATATTTTTACCTATATCTTTTATAGTTATAGTGATCTCTGCATTCTTCTTGCTCTTTTTCAGAAAAGATTTTAAAATATCCAAAAAATATTTGTTTCCACATACAAATTATTCACAATCTTTATTTTGTGGTATAGGACATAATATTGTCACAATGAGATAGGAAAACTCATGAGCGACAACTTAGGCAAACTCATTCTTTTATAAAAAAATGAAGTCAGTTGAGAGCCTCAACCTTCAAAAAACTGAAATTGTAGATGTAGAAAGATACATAAAGAAGAATCAAAGTGAAAAATATATCAACATTGATATCATTAAAAAAAGAAGGTCTATATAGGATGAAAAAATTTCAATACAATATTGGGGACTACCTATTTGATTCATTAGAAGTCTTAATGTCAAGATGCTATACATCAAGCAAGCTCTAAAATGGTACTATTGAATACTTCTTGAATTTCCTCATGAGCGTTCAAACAAAAGCAATAAACTCATACAATAGTGAATTACATCCTAAAACTCTTTATGAATTACATAAAGTACGAGACTATCAAACATATTTGTGAATAATGTGATTGTTTGCGAAGACAACAACAAATAACAACAAAATTGGACTAGTGGGAGACATGTTTTGTATCCGTTGGCTATTAAAGTGGGTAAATGTACAAATATGTGTCTAGTCTATGCAAAGAGACAAAAAGTACTTTCATTTCAACAAATACACAAATACATAATCATACTCAATCCTTTTTCACGAAGCATATCCGCTATGTAGACATTTTGAGCCATTGTTTAAATTACAGTTGCAACATCAAAGAAACAAGGAAAGAATAACATCACAACAACTTAAAAAAATCTATTAGAAATAATGACAAAGCCTCAAGTACAAGACATGCAAAGAATAAAAAAAAAGAGAAATTGTCAAAATAGCTAAAATGGAAAAAAAAGTATTGAAGAAGAAATCATAATGCACAAAAGAATATCACTTCGCAAGGTAAAAAATAATAAAGACCATGAAACAATTCAACCAAAAAAACATATCCACAAACTTAGAAAATCCTTTAGAAGTATCAAGCAACAAAAAAAGCAAACAAATGTCAAAACTATTGCAATCAAAGTATTAAAAAAAATAGATCAAGATACACCAAAATACACATGTACAATTTGTCAGCTCTTGTGTTTCAAAATAAAAATTAGAACATTGACTAGTAAAGTTAAATAAACCTATTATAAACTAGTGAGTTTAAATAATACTCAATTGACAAGGGCGATTTGTCGCATATGCAAGACTTCATTGAAGCAAAATATGGTTCCCAAGTATGACACACCGTAAAATATCTACACTAACAAAGCACTTCAATGTGTACAAATGCTAATAAAATTAGAAGAGCGTCTTGTTTCACTAAGAATTGTATTTGTGCAAATTTGGGAACTAGGATATAAAAGAGCTCAAATAGGACTAACTGGTACTATTATAAATGTTCATTTTGAAATGAACATAATACAAAAAGCACTGCCATTGTCAATTGATAACACTACAACAATTGTTGTGTCTTTGAAAAGACACTTGGAATATAGGAATGCATTGATCAATTGACAAAACCAACTCTATATAAAATAGAAAATGTGAAATTAAACTGCAATTGGAGGGAAAATTTAGAAAGAAAATATTGTAATGATGAAAAAGGTGACCTTGACACAAGCGATATAGATTTTAAAAGTGACAACGAACAACAACCGTACAAAACTTTGATACATGTATTTACAGAATCTAGTTATATTCATAAAATACAAGTCAAACTACTAGAGGTTGCACCTACACAAGACCATTACCCCATTGGAATTTTCAAAGAAAAATATTCTAAAGTGGTGAGTTTCGCCACACTATTCTTTGGAAATCTACGTGATGACAACACTGTGCGAATGTTCAACTACCAACAAATTGCACAGTGGGAATTGCCACATTCACACATAAATTTTGCATATCATACAACAAATCTATTTTTCAGAGCATTCAAGATATTCATCAAACAAGTATTTTGCACTATGTGGATAAGAATTTGAAAAGGCCAACTAAAGGGTAGAAAGCTACTAGAAAAAGATGTAAAACACAAACCTAATTTGGAAAATATTCTAAAATTAGATATTGGATATGTTGATTTCAAAGGAATAAGAATATCTCTAGACTATCACAACAACTTAAGAAAAATTTATTTGCAATGATAAGACAACTAGGACCACCAACTTTTTCCCTCACTTTTACAAGTGTTGAACAAAATTGGAATGCTTTGACTCGTACAATTGAAGAACTACAAAGCAACCACTATTCAAAAATTGGTCAAAAATTTTATGTACAAAATAAAACCAATAAATTTGAACTCAATAAGAAAGATCCAATAACTTGTGCACAATATTATAGAAATCGCATAAATGCATTAAAGAATCTTATTTTTTTATCACTCTTTCTTTGATAATGTACTAGACTATTTCTCAATAACAGAATTTCAAAATCGAGGAAATGAACATGACCATTTCTTAGTATGGGTAAAAAACACTCTACTTATGACAAAGAAAGCATTAACACGCACATTGTAGAATTTTTAGAAAAGTACATCACAAGTCAAACAAAACATTTCCAACAAAACATAGCCATATTACACAAGCATAACCATACAAAGCAATGTAGGAGATCAAGATAAGCTATTTGTAGATACAATTTCCCATTCCAACCAATTCAAAAAACTACAATACTTGAACCATTTTCAGAGAATAAAAAAATACATGTTCAATGTCTAGTAATATTTTACAACATTGAAAAAAGAAAGATATGACGTATCATTCGCATTCAAAATGTTCCTAGATGAGCTTAAAATGACTAAAAATTTTATGAGTACATAACTGCTTTAAGTTCCAAAATTCATAGACCAACTCTCTTTCTTTGAAAGAAACCTTTAGACATATGGAATAGTAGTTTTGCCAAAAAATGCCAAAACTATGGAAAGCAAATATAAATGCACAATTCGTGCTAAACACATATACAACAACTAGTTCTTATATGGCCAAAGTTGATAAGTCTTTGACATATGAAAATGTCTAAGCCAACATTTTTGTATAATAGGCCATGGTGTGAAGAAGAAGAAAACAAGAATCCTCAAAGCCATTCTTTGTGCAAATGTTCTCTTCATCATTTCCTTTTTACTCTGTCACAACTTTATGTTGGAAAGTAATTAATTTTGTGTAAATGTGATTTACTTTTTGGCTATCATTTATGGCAACACATCTAGGTTTCAGACCGATTCCAGAAAAGATAAGTTTTGGTGATCCATAAATCGACTACAAAAGATTTACAAAAGTGTTTTGGACGTTGAAGATCGAGATTGGTGATTTAGGGAAAGCGAGCTTAGAGGAAGAGAGTATGGGGTATGTATGACCTCCATATAAGATCGATTTTGTTTTGGTTGAGTCTACGGTGAGTTAGACAAAATTGAAGACAGACAGACTGCAGTAGAACAGCGAAACAGGGCAGTTTGACAGTAGCGAAGATTGAGGGAGTATGGCTTGGACTCCAGACAATTGAAGTTGTATTTTGGTTGTTGATAACCTCCACATTGACTATGCAAGAGTGCCGGCTATGCATTTAGTTTTTACTATATTAAATGTATTTTGTATTGAAGGTCGACTTAGTAATATTTGTAATATTCATACTGAGAGCCGACTTTGTAAAGTTGTGAGATATATATGTAAGATATTTTTGATAAAGGTTGTGATTGCGTTGAAAGAGAGTTTTGTTGGACAGTTGGATGAGTTTTTGAGCGAATAGCAGAGCAGAGAATGGCAGGGATCAATGAAGAACTATAAAGGAACTATCTGAGCACTAGTGTTACTTGTTTTTGTTCACGAATGAGAACAATTTGTAACCTGAAATATATTGTAAGAGTTGTAAGCTCAGTTGGCCCCTAACAAGGTGTTGTGAACCTTTAACAGGGTTGTTATTCCTCTAACAAGGAAATGTACTATGTAATATTCAGCTCCTAACAGGGCTAGGTCTCCTTACATGGACATTGTACTTTAGTGCACGCTTGTGGGTACCATCCCCATCAGGGTTTTCCCTTGGACAGGGTTTCCTCAAAAACAAAATATGGTGTTATGAGTATTGTGCCATTTTCTTATGTTCTTTTCTTTACTGCAAGTTTATGGCTGATATTTAAATGGTTGAAGAATTTAATAAAGTACTATAATACTGATTCACCCCCCCTCTCAGTATTATCCAATCCTAACACTTTAGCCAACAACAACATGCTAGAAATCTACAATTGAAGGTACACAAGAACTCTTCTGCGTTCTTCTATTTCACCGTATTATACCTTGAATGATAGTTTGACACTATAAACAATACAGTTTCAATTGATTGTCTTCATTTCTTAACATAGGTTTATTGTCCACAATCTTCACAACGCTCTATTGATACATCACACCTTTATACACGACCTACAACTTATACCCTAATTTGGGACAAAAAAACATGCTATCAATTTGCATGATAAAAAAATCATTCTATTGCCTTGTAATAGCTGAAAAACATGTCAGTGTCAATTATCTAAATCTGTATAAATGGTTTTGTACTAATACAAGAGTTCTAAAAAAATGCAAGGGTAGTCAACAATATGATTCAACTGCTCCATTGCTTTATACTATTTTGTTAAATTAATATTAAGTGTTGTATTTCTTTTTACATTTGAAGAATGTGAGAATACCATGTTGATAAATATATATTTCAACAAATAAAGCACAAACATAAATTGCGATACCAAGAACACTACCTTTATTCTTCAAAATAGTGTCATGTTTTCAAACTATAGACATTCATATATGTTTGCACAGTAGTATATTCCCTATTTGCAATGACTAATAAATTTAGGTAAAGATTATAACTCATTTAATTTCCTTACATCCTGTATTTTGGCATCTCATATGATATAGAGTAATTTTCTTTCCTAACTTTATCTTGTGGTCTTTTTAAAAAAAGAATGTATATGTAGTTGAGCCACAACTTCTCCATTTGCTCTATCTATGGAGTTTATAGAGGCATATTTAATAATTTACTCATCAACTTCAGTTTATGATCTAATTTGCTTAATGATATCATTAGAATTATTCAAATCCATATCTATGTATGCCAAGGCTTTTCAGTTCAAATCAATCATATTTCTTGTTTTAGTGACATGTGGTATATAGCAATTTTCTTTTCAAAGTACTAACATGTTTTGTAACTATATGACATTCACATATGTTTGCACTAGTATATTTGTTGTTTGCAGTAATCATCCAATATATAATATTTTTCTCTTAAAACTTTTATGATGTTTTCTAACTCTAAGACATACAAACAATGCCTTTATATATGGATTGAATGACAATGGATTTAATCATTTTCTTACAAGCAAGTAATAACACAAACTATGCATATGTATTTAGTAACTTTCGAGACTTTGAATGTTAAATCAATCATAAATACTTTAAAAAATTATACTAAAAATAAACGTGATACACTTGATCATTAAATAATCTATGCAGTCTTGATTTCCCCAGTCCACATTGCTTCAAAGGTCATTATACAATTTCCTAAATTTCGATAAGCCTTTTCTCTAGATTATGTTCTACGGTTTCTTACCTCATAATATTTATTGCAATCTATCTAATATTTTATGGCAATATGATATTATAACCCCTTTTATATCGAGGCTTGACAAATACACAAACTAAACAATATCTCTATAATAGACATTTCCAAGACATGAATCATTGTAATTACTAAATTTAATAAGACCTTTTAACATATCTACTTAAGAATGTTTTCATTACATAATGACATCTACATTGATTGCATTAAATAAGTGAATTAGTACAACTAAAACAAGGCACTATTAGATTTATTATCTAGACACTTTCCCCAATTCATATAATCATGCATATGAAACTACAAAGTTATAAACCATCCCACAATAGGAATATAATTTAACTTTCATAACATTACCTTACATTAATTACAAGTAGTTAAACATTAACTACATTTATTACACCTTTATGTATCTCTTATTCAACATTTAATTTTTAATGCTACCTGCCAATATATAGATACAACCATATAGTGATGAAGCAAACTAGCAACCAACTATAAACCAAAATAGCACAAAATTCATTCATCCAATTATGATAATCACACATATAAGAATAATGCAAGGTTATTTATGTTCACCATATAAATTTCATTTTAACTTTCATTGCCAATAATACCTCTATTAATCATGACTAATAAAAAAATATTATGCAACGTATAGTTTACTTGCAAACACTTGTTACAAATATAATTTGACATATCTATATATTCTTCTCCGGATGTTTAATATATTTCACTACACCTTTAAATATTAACATATATATGTAAATAGTCAAAATGCTTGTTTCTGAATCATAACATCTTCACACCTCACTACCAATGACTATAACATATTTTATTTATCATATTTTTAATAACTAACTTACCACTTACATTCTATTTAGAAGTTAGTAAATATCTCAAAAATTGCTAACGTCCCCTAATAATGCATTTAAAATCTAAAAAAACATTTGACTTCATAAATATGAGAGATTTTATAGAATATGGAAGTGACCTTTTAAAAAAAATAAATTCTTTAAATCAATTGCAATGGAGATGATTGTGTTCATTGTTAAGATTTTTTTAATGTAAATGTTAAAGTTACACCTTGATTACATGTTCATAGTGTTTCAAGTATACATAAATATGCTTTAGATTGAAATCTATAGATGCATCATTTTGTACCATTGTTTATCTTACAATGGTTGTTTCTAAATAGAAAAATGACTTAGTTTATGAATTTGTTAAATATTTTTAAATTTGATATCTCTCAACATATTTTACAATATCTCTAGACGTATTTTACACATATATTTATTAAAATATGAGTATACTAGTTTTATTGTTTTCTAATACATTTTAGTATCTCTTCTTTTTTAATATGTCTTTTAATTCCTTTTAGTAAGTTTCTTTTCATTATAATTTATGATATATTCTGGATTTAGTTTTGAGCTTTGTTATGTCTCATGTCTTTTATTTCATTTATGTGTTGCTTCTTTGCATTTTCTTTCTTTTTCTTCTTTATCACCTTTTCTCTTTTATTTCTCCCTTACTATAATTTTTCAACTCCTTTCTTTCTCCCTATTCATTTAAAGTTCCTCCATCCCAATGCCACTAATATCTTCTAGCATTCTCCATTTTGATGATGAAGCACACAGTGCGATTCAAAAGTTTGATGCAAAAAACTGCCACACAATCTAACCTAGAAACAAAATGATCAAACTATAGATTGTAGAAACTTAATATCATTAATTGTAAACTTTAGTTATTATCAATTTTTAGGCATTAGAGAAGCTTGAAGGTGCCCAAGTTATAAGGGAAGTCACCACTCACTCATTGTTTAACATATATTATGAAATTAATTGTTGTTTAAATTTTTTTAATGTAGCTACTAAAGTCACACCTTATTACATAATTGTAGTATTTCTGATATACATAAATATACTTTAGGCTTAAATATATACTTACATCATTTTGCACTATTATTATCTCACAATTATTATCACCAAACCAAAAATAAAATTAATTTATAAACTTATTGAATGTTTTAAAATTTGATTTTTCCCTATAATTTATATTGATTTTTTTAAATATAAGCATACAAGTCTATATTTCTACTTAAATCTTAATGATATACACATGATTCCCATACATTCTTATCTACATTTTCTACTTAAATTTTAGTATTGCACATGACTCCATGCAAATTTTAAATTAAACAATAAAGATACTTTAAAATTTCTATATAATAATGAAGTTGCTATAATTTATAGATCAAAGCTTTATCATATAATAAAATATATACTTAATATGCACACATTTTGTTCCCTCCTTTTCCCATCTCCCTCCATATTTTACCTCCAATTTTTTTTAACTGAAAAACAAACATTTCTACTAATGGAAAACATAAGAAAGTCCACTAACTCCACAAAATGCTCCAGTAGTGCTACCTAACCATACTAAAAGCAGCAGCTTTGGATCTTCCTCTAACCTTCTTCAATGCAATGTTTTACCGCGTGAATTGATGCTGTTTTGATCCCAGAAATCTGATAATTAAAAATTCTTACAATGATTTAGAATATTTTTGGCCGGCGGCAGATTGGCACACCGATGATGTCAGAGGGAGGAAGAAAACAATACTATTTATAGTTTTACAGGTGGGTGTTGGGAAGTTTAGGTGGAGTACTTGCGGACGTATGCATTCAATATGACCGGTCGGTGGGCCTGTCGTTGCTTTGGCGATCTACTTGATTGATTAGTTGGGTACTCAGTGCCGTCCAAAAGAGCAAGACTGTTGGCAACGGAAGTCATCAGTTGTAGTGAAGTGAGCCAGCGGTGACAGCGCGAATGGCGAGAATAACTGCATGGGCGGATTTGGCCACATCTACAGAGAACTGGTGGGAAAAACTGAACGATTCCACTGAATGGCAAGATGGTGTTTTCTACACACTCGCAGGGGCATATGCCATGGTTGCTGCCGTCGCTCTGGTAAACAATTCCTTTTCTTTCTTTGTTTCTTCTCTCTCCCCAGCACAGGTGCTGCTAGTGAACAACTAGGGCATGACCTGCATACTGTTTTTGAAATAAATTGTAAAATCTCCAACATTTTCAATCCCCCGATTTCAAACATTGACTTTTGCTTTGCATGCTGCCGAATTACCTCGTGTTTTCAAAAACAATTTGGAAGTTGAAACAAGAATGAATCGTGTTGAACTAGAAATTTGTAGAAAGTAGAGCATGTAGTTAAGGCATTGGTCGCTGGAGGAAACGTTGTGGACTGCAACCCACCAAAGATTTCAGTGGAGATAAAGAGTTCGTGGCCCTTTTGCTGTACTTGATTTGTAATATTGGGGTTCTCTGGCGATTTGGGGAGATGACCAGTTGACTAAATCCACTTGTGGACTCACTAAAAATCTTTTGAGATCATAAATGAAGTACTTGTAGGCAATCCACTCGACAAGTGTCACGTTTTTACTCTATTTTTTTTGTTATATCTGTCAGAATCAATATTTATTTGAAGAATTAGCAACTTGCACGTTTCCAACAGAAGTTTCAATCTTCTTCGGCTTCATTGTTCTTTCATATGCGTTCGATTTCAATCTGACTCTGAACCTCTGTACGATCAAATGCGCAGTCTTTTGAAATGCGATCTTCTTTTTCAGCCTCTTGCTTCCGCTCAATTAGACATCTTAAAATCTTTTGAGCCTTTAATAATAATATATGGTGGCTAAGTTTTACATGATGTGTAAAAACAAATTTTCATCTTTCTACCTCTCCAAAATGAACTTATCATGATCTATC
>MU224659.1:1236581-1271869 GCA_018584345.1 Thuja plicata | reverse complement strand
TCCCCAAGTCCCCAACGACGTTTGGATGGTGCATGGGCGGCTGGGGGGGGATGTCCTGTCCCCATCCCCCTGTCCTTGGGACAACCCCGTACTAGAAACTCGGGGGTCGGGTGGGGGGGGCATCCTCGTGTTACACTAATATATACATATATATAATATACATATACATATATACATAAATATACAAACACAGACACACACACATGTAAGTGTAAATAAAATATAAAATATATAGATACAAATATAATAAACTTGTATTAAACAACAAATAGTTAGTTAATGAAATAAATATATTATATAAATAAAATCAAAACAAATCATATGTATAATTTAATAATAAATAAATTAATAATTTGTATTTATTATATATATAAACTTAAAGTTAATAAAAGAAACGAGTCTCTACATACGTTCTTCATGGATAACTTAAAGAGGCTCAAATGTCCATGGGTAGGATACATTACACATCTTGTTGTCTAGAGTGAATCTGCACCTATCATCCCTGGTTATTTGAGCTTCTTCAGTGAATGCATTTTACATCATTGTGTGCCTAAATTTATGGAGGAATCCAAAAGCCCAAGAAATTACTTTTTGGTCGCTTGTAATGTCCCCTTCTCCATAGTAGGCCATTATGATGCCTAATTAGTCTATCTTCCCATCCAGATAGGCTAATGGCTTCTTTCAGAGGATGCCAGCCAGTCACAGGCTTCAGTGGGCGAATATTTATTATTTTGGGCTCTGTTTCTGAAGTCAAGTTACTTTATTTTATAAAGTGACATTATAAAGTCGCTTTATGACTTTAAGTTACTTTATTTCAAAAAGGTAACTTAAGTGACTTAAGTGAACACTTTTATCCCACATTGCTTAAGTGTGTGTATTTTCCCTCACTTCGAGGTTATAAAAGAAAAAGACATTCTTGGGAAAAGCACTATGAGATATTATAAACAAAGAAATTAAAATCTGGTTGCATTTGTGACTGGTATTTCTTGAGGACACAGCCCCTTAAGGAATTCGAGAAACTGGATGTAGCCCCAACATTCTCATTTGTGGTGGAATCATACAGATTTCATATTGAGCTCATCAAGTAAGTTAAAGAATTAAGTTTATTATGAGCATTCTTACACAGCATTGAAGAAATCGATAGTTTCCAGAAGTTGAGATAAATCAAGTTGCATTTATTGGTTTGATGCATTGGGGAAGAATACCATTCAAAGGTCTGGATTTGTACTCGGGTAAGATTGATACATTACAGGACTTACCAGTTGGTGACTGCCGTGGAGAAAGACCAAATCTCATTTCATAGACATTGCATTACGTATGATCAAGAGTACTGTGCCTGACTGTGGGTAGACGTTAGTGCTGGCACGGGATTATATGACCACGAGGACGTTGCATAAGTAGGAGTCTGAACCTACTCACCCCGGGCGTTAGGAGGGACATAAGAGCACCCACGCAGGAAGGAAGTCAAGACATTCCTGTCAGTGTTAGATGTCTCAGCTGGACGTGAGCGTACAGGAGCACTGCCCCCGCACCACACCAGCAGTGCTGTGTTCAGATGCCCAGACTTACAGAGAGCGTGAACTAGACGGGTAGGACAGAACGGGGAGTTGAGGAGCTGGTCACGGCATTGAGACCAGGCACGGGATACGGGTGAACACCCACCACCATTACGCAGTCTGCAGTGAGCCTCCTTCCGCGTGCTGAAAGATCTCGACACAATCTAACGCCAACGAATGACATCTCTGGCCAACATGCATCGGGCGGTATCATAACAGGTGCATGAGTTTGATTTTTGAATCATTAAAGCCTTCTGTGTATGCAGCAACTCAGTTTGGACATAAACTTTGGAAGTCTCTATTTATGAGTGTGACTGGGATTTGTTATTGTTGTTAAATACCAAGATGCAATATCATTGAGGTCCTATATGTGCAGCATTTCTTATTTGGTTTAGAATTATTATTGAAATATTCTCAGCATTTAGAGACCAGTCAAAATATATGTTATACGTTTGGCTTCTATACCAAGAAATTGAACAGGAATAAGAAACATTTAAACTTTATTAAAACTAGGCAAGTATCCACTCCCAGCAATGAGAAATTTTGCAGTCCAAATTTTGATAACAGCCAGTTGAGATCATTACATTGCTGTATTGTACAGGAGTTGGTTGTTGGTGGCAGCATGTTTTTAAACTAATGGAATTGCCCGAAAGTGAATGGGTATTGAAGGGTTAAAAAGATATGCTGCTGTCAGTGCTACTCAGATCCTGTTTTCTTGTTTGCCTGCCTCACTAAACGCTGTTGCAAGTCCTATCAGCAACCCTTATGCGAATAAGACATGTTCATTGGAGGTGTGAAGCATGGCCAAAATAAGATTTTACTCTAATGTAATTTGAAAGACACCAAAGTCTTATGCATGGATGATTTCCAGGAAGTTCGTAGCCTAATTTGACCATGTGCAACCCATGGAGAAGCCGTCCTGTCACTTCTAACTTCTAAGTATAAATCAGTGTTTTCCAAATTTTGGAAACAGCCATTTTTTCCAGATTTTGGGGACGGCTATTAAAATAATTAATGAAAACTGATCACGAAAAAGTTAAAAACAGTTAAAGAAGTTCCAATTTTGTCATTTAGTAAAAGAAGCAGAAATCTATGCAAAGTTGTACTGCATCAGAGACAGCTAATCTTAATGTGTCTCCACCTATATCTTCAGCTTCTTGAGCGGAAAATGTGTCATTGACCAAGACTCCACTGTTAGACTTTGTAGGATCATCATCTACACTGTGATGTCTCGATGTCAGCCATTCATCTACACTGTGTGATGTCTTGATGCTGTAAACATTCTGAGCAAATTTTGGCACTGTTTCTGCAGTTGCTGTTTTCAAAGATGACAAAGCCTGTTATTGTTCCTCACCTGGAAAAAGAGTACTGGAGTTGAACATTATTCATCAAACAATCAAAAGTAGATACACCAATGACAGGCACCAGCCAGATTTTGAATGGACGGTATCATAATATCTCTCACGAGTCTTAGTATGTTCTCAAAATAAGGGATTTGCTAGAGTAGAACTTGATAAAAACTTTACAACAATTTGCAGTGACAATGCATTTGTATCAGAAATCGAAGCATCTTCTTTTTGAATCGTTTGATTGTAACCATAATAGCATCACTTGCAATCAGGATTGACTTGGTAAACCAGAATTATAAATGGAAATCAATTAGTTGGGACTTAATCAAGACAAAATTGGGAAACTAAAATAATGATGAAATATTCATAAAAAAAAGAGGAAAATACTGCTTTTTTTAAATCTGGCACAGCCTCAACAAATTTTAACTTTGCCTGTTAACGCTAGAACTTGAGGTGGTAGCCTCTAATGGGGTTGAGAGGCAGCACCCCTCATGGTATTCTTCATGTTGAATGTGATTTTTTTTATAATGTTGAAATGTCATTTCTATTTGATGGCTGAATGGGATGTTGTGTTGTCTCAGGACTAAGGGAAGTCTGAACATCTGTAATGCCCCGCCAAGAAACCCTCGGAACATAGGGTCAAATATGCACTAAACAAATTTTTTTTGAATGTGGAATAAACATCATGTACATAAGTGCATCACATAACCATAAAGCATGCAAGATATAAACATGCAAGAATGTAAACCACGATTGTCACATGATCTTGCACAAGCGGAAGACTAACAAGTACTTCTAAGGGTTCCAAGACAACCCAATAACATACTTGGAACGGAGAACACACGTTCACGAGACTTCTCGACAAGGATTCGGACGTTGTCCATGAATTGCAAGAGGCTAAGCCGGCAAGAACCCATGGCTAAACAAAGAGGAGACTACTCCATCCTCATAATCTATCTAACTGATGTTCATTTTAGACCCAAAGTAAATGTTCCTAATGTGGTTAAACATACAAGTTAATTACCAGCTAATCTTAAGACTAACAACTACTTCTAAGGGTTCCAAGACAACCCAATAACATACTTGGAACGGAGAACACACGTTCACGAGACTTCTCGACAAGGATTCGGACGTTGTCCATGAATCGCAAGAGGCTAAGCTGGCAAGAACCCACGGCTAAACAAAGAGGAGACTACTCCATCCTCATAATCTATCTAACTGATGTTCATTTTAGACCCAAAGTAAATGTTCCTAATGTGGTTAAACATACAAGTTAATTACCAGCTAATCATAAGCAAACCAACCAAGAACCATCAGGAACCCAACCCATAAACATAAACAACTCATCTGGCTTCCAAATCTGATTGGAAAGACTAACTGGGTGCAAACGTTGAAGGTAGGCAGAGGCGCTGATTGAGGCACAGACACCGATTCACGAAAATGTCGATCTGCATTGGTAAAGGTCTGAGAAACAAAAAGTCTCAGTCCAGTGGGTTGCATGCGTCGATCTAGTAGACGTAGGTGCTGATCCACGCAGGCGCTGAATTAGGCACAGGCACAAATCAAGGAAAATGGCCAAAAATTGAAGGAACAAAAGCCAAAAGCCTAAGCCGACACCAACGTACGACTGGTAAACAATGAGCTCCACACTCGGGACTACCAGATAGCATAGATCGAGGCCATAATCACTCGATTGCATCAATAAATTACAACATCAATAGTATGAAGGAAACTCAACTAAAGATCAACATCAGTACATATACATATATTAAAGTACAAGATGAAGGAAATACATTGAGCCCTCAATGCTCAGAGTCTCTGGCTCTAGAAGAGTCCGCCATTTGTACACCGGTCCCCAACAGTGGTAAAGTGCAACGCCACCCTACCATGTGGAACCCTCAGGCCCACCCCACCATACTCGCAGAGATAGTAACCGAGCCACAAACACAAGGCATACACGTAAGCAAGGAGTGGCTAACACACATGCCAAGCAAATGCATAATCTCATAAGAAGGTACAATGATCCAATGCAATACACTTAGATGCAAAATACAATGATACATGGAGAACACTCAACATGTGGATCAACGTCCCAAACACAATCATGATACCACATATCACAACATCCCAAGGTACTACTCACTACTACTAGACCTAGGCACGGGAGTATCGACCATAGGGAGTATCTTTGCCTGCACGGGTCAATACCGACTTCCGGGGCTCTATTACCATCTACCACCTGCACGGGTCACTCATGACATTCGAGGATTCAATGGATTCCACTACCCGCATAGGTCAATCTCTGACATCCTGGGATCAATTGCCATCTACCACCCGCACAGGTCACTCATGACATCCGGGGATTCAATGGTTTCCAATTACTCTTGATTAGTGTTTATACCCAATTCATTTGATTAACTTTTCACTTTTTAGGAAATTCCTTGACGATTCCACTACGATCACTTCTGGGCCGGGGTCCACGTAAGGAGCTACTCCCCATGCCTACTGTAATGTCCCTTTTTTGTTATTTGTGAGACACTAATGAATTTATACAATTCTACTTGAACAATTGATTTATTGATCCAAACTGCAACTTATAATGGAGTAAATAATGCAGTTGATTTAATTGTATGATTATACAAATGCATACACAAGCTATAATGCCAATGAATTATAGAATCAAATGCATAATTACTGGTAATTCCAAATGCAAATGCTGACTGTGCTAGAAATTATATATAGTCCCAAATGCATACGCTTCAAGAAGGTTGCATACAAATATTACAAATGTTGTGTTTGATGTAACAATGTGAAATGTGCTTTACAACCTGGATGGCTGTCTCTGATATATACTGTGTTGTCCATGCTGCATGTACAGGCTGATGAATAGTTTCATTGACAGAGATATAGGCTGTAACTGATGTTCTTAACTTCAATATGCTCTGATTCTCTGATGAGGGAAGCCGTCTCTGATATATCAATAATCAATTATGCTTCTAAAGATGCCGTCTCTGATATGAAATATAAGTGCTTGCACCGTTGGTTGCTATGGCAACCTGCTTATGCTCTTATTGAGCGCTCGACAAGGGAAATATATCTGTTTATCAAATAATCTAATCTGCCTTCTTTGTGAGCCGCTTGGCTTGTATTTATATCTGCAACGATCCATGAAAGGAGGTGGGTGGAATGGACGTCACCCTTCATAACAAATGGAAATTATGTAGTTCACCAAAATAATCATTCATGATTATTTTGGTGAACATAATCATGAATGATTAGCATTAACAACTGCCCAGCCCAATTATCGGCTCTTACATAATGGTAAAATATATATTATTCCCGAAGTATGTATTGGATGTGATGCCCGATCCATATATCTATTGTCTCTCACGATGCATGGTAATTATTATATCAAGCCCGATGACATGTATCAGCTGGTAACATGTAGAGATATGCGAATGCAAGTACGATGCAAGATATGATGCTTGATGCAAATGTTGCGATAATGATTATGACATATATGAATTTGATGCTATGTTAGTGTTATGTAGATAATGCATTATGTAATATGAATGCTGATTATGCAATTATGTCAACATGGATGTATCCATGTATGATCCTTTGTAATTTGTTTCTATAATTACAAGTTTAAATCTTTAATTTAAACTTGTTTAATCGATTATAGTTCTTATGGGATGGGGAAATTACAGTCTCCCCCTCTTGGAAAATGCTTGCCCACAAGCATTCTTCAATTGTCATGATGAATGCATCACGTAGTGCAACCACCTGATCACATCACATGGATAATCACAGAATAACAACATCCGGGTACAATATAATGATTCCCGATCCAGATAACATCCAACCAAGATACAATCATAATTCAGTAGCCACTGGTACATACATCAGTGGAACCATCACTTACATCCTAAGCCATATAATCAACAATGTCTCATAAGCCAAGCACCATCATGACCACAACAATAATCTCGGAATGAACACAAGAACAAACTGAACTGGGTGCATCTCACAATGCCAGTATAAAATCATAACAAGGGAATAGTCACCGAATCACATAAATAAGTCAAGCTCAGATCAAAACACCAAGAACACAACGAGTCCTCAAAGGTCAAAATAATGGCCTCAAAAGGTATACAACTAGCCACATCACAATGGTTCTCACAACCAAGCATAAGGGCATAAACAACTTGTTGATGCAACAACATAAATAAGATTACCCCAAAGGTACAAACCTCTCACGGGTCCAACATGATCAATCAACACAAGCATATATAACAATGGAAGCATAAGATCAGCTCATCCAGTCACATTGGAGCAGCAATAAAACATCCAGAGCCAAAACAAGGCATCACCAAATATCTCATCCAACTGAACAGAAGCATACATAAAGTCAAAGCCACATCCATCAAGATGTCATGCAGAATACAAATGGGAGAGGCACTGCAACATCTGCCTTCTCTTCTTGGGATGGTAGGATGTTCTCTATTGTCCTTTGGTAAGGATGTTCCCTAATGTTGAAGAGAGTTGTGTTCCTGTTAGTGCATGGGCATCTCAGGGATATCCCTTGATGGGGGCCTTCGACATTTGGAAAAGAAAAGGGATGTTTCCAGCCCATCTCACTGCACCTGGGATGTTCTTATTGTGGGGAATGGCCCAAAAAAACCCAGGGACACATCCTTGGGGTACACTTGTATAAATTTCGAAGTGATTGGGGGTCCTTTGGTGAAAGGCATCTAAAGACTAATGGGTTCCAGTTTTGTTTTTGAAGACTTAGATGGGGGCTCCATTCCCGGAAAGTGTTGTACAGGCACTTTTTGGCATATTGTACTATGGCTCTATTAATGTGAGGATCTTGGCCTAGAAGTGCCTGGGTGGCATTTGAACCTAGGTCTTTCTCATGGAAATTGTATTGCCGTACTACTCAGTCCAGTCACATCTCCTGTGTTGGCATTTTTGGTTTTATTCATGCAAATTTTCCCTGAAATGATATATACTTGCACCATAAGGATTTGTGGTATTTACTACTTATCATTTCAAATAACCATTATTGTGAATCAATACTTGTCCTCTTAAAAGATTGACAACACAATTTGTTATAATGTGTCATTCCATTAGTTCAATAAAAAAGGACACCTACCCTTCTTTTAGGATGTACAATGTACATACTTGATCTGAACATAGACCAAAATAGTAACCGAAAAAATGATGATTGACAGGGGAAACTTTATTTCTTGTCTTATCAAATGTTGTTTGAGCATGCAAAATATATGAAAATCATGACATAAAAGTATGCAAGGGTTTGAACATCACTCAAAGATTGCTGAATTATTGTTCTTTGGTTGGTAAAAGTAATAAAATTTTACTCCACTGTTATGGGGTATTTCATGTCTAAAGTGTTGTAATGTGTCATTCCATTAGTTCAATAAAAAAGGACACCTAACCTTCTTTTAGGATGTGCAATTTACATACTTGATCTGAACATAGACCAAAATAGTAACTGAAAAAATGATGATTGACAGGGGAAACTTTATTTCTTGTCTATCAAATGTTGTTTGAGCATGCAAATTATATGAAAGTCATGACATAAAAGTATGCAAGGGTTTGAACATTGCTCAAAGGGTGCTGAATTATTGTTCTTTGGTTGGTAAAAGTAATAAAATTCTACTCCAACGTCATGGGGTATTTCATGTCTAAAGTCCATCCAATAGCTCCACTTGCAGGGGATAATGTCTATTGTAAAAAGTAAATCTCTAAATTGTCCTGGAGGGCAGTGTCACATCTGAGGTGCTGGGAAGACGAGTTGCAGAAAGATTTGCAAATGTAGGCAGAATTTGGCCTTCTAGTAGGTTATTTCAGTACATATAAGAGAACTATTTCCCGAGCGACAGAAAATCGTAACTTTTAGTTGGCCAAATTGGATATGAAATTCCAAATGTATAGTTCTAATAAATTGTTTCAGCAGGGACCATCTTTCGAACATGCATTCATATAGGTTGGGTTGCTACTTAAACTCTAGAAATCCATATTAACTTCAGATCTTAAATGGACATTAAAGAGATACAGTCTGCTTGAAAGCATAATATGGTATAAACTATAAAGTAAGATTGTGGTGATGAATGTACAAAGGACCTTCTCATCCATTTTATGGAGTCGTTTAGTTTCTAGGGTTTGTTAGCCCTGATCTTAGGTTAGGTTAACTGCAGTGGTCTTTTATGGTGGAAAATATTCTTGCCTTTTCAGAAGAAAGGGTTTAATCATCATTATTCTAGCATGTCTTTCCTGGTTTGTAATGATTGATTATGGATGATGTAGAGCTGATATATCATTATGAGTATAATGCAGAATTCTCTATTCCTAAAACATTTAGCTTGAGAATTGTGTAAGTGGTGCTTTAATGGATAAATATACAAGTGTACAGAAATAAATTCAACATCATATAGTATGCCTCATCGTTTAGTTGTTTTTCTTTTCTTTTTAACATTGGGGTATCATAATTTTGTTATCACATAATATGCCAACAATTGAATTTATGATAAAATTCAACAAGAGGATAACAAAGGTCTTCAACAAAGAACAAGGTCTGAGAGTATAACAGCTTTTCTAATCAAAAAGAGGCTAGAACATAATCTTGGTTATTCAATACTTCCTGGGCAGAGTGACGGTTCCAAACTACCCAAACACAAACCTTAAGTTGTTAACGTTCTGCTGTAAAATTGAAACATCTACAGGTCCAGCTTCAATTGAATTACCTTCCCTTTGAGATTGTCATTTAGGAAAAATATTTTCATTTTGACAGTGGTAAAATTGATTAACACTGCTTTCAACCAAATTAGGATTGTTTAATGAAAATGACAGTAATGGCAGAATTTGAACATACCAAACCATACCTGATGTAACACGTATGTTTTGTTCTCCAGATTTCTGCAATAGGCCAAACTATATTCACAGAATTTGAGGTTCTTGCTCCAAGCATCTCACGATTAATCATGCAGGAACTAATTAGGGAAACCCTGACTAAGAAAGGTTTCTCGAGCCCTTTCTGCAAACAGGGGCCTACCTGAGATAATCTGGACAAAAAAAGATTTAGATCCTTTCTAAAATGTCAACCTATCTGGATCTCTTCACACAAGGGATGTCTGGTTCCATGCCCTTCACTTGCATGTTGATTAGCAGCTACATCTTTGAGAGACTGGATTTAAAAATTTAAACAGCTGATCTTTGCTAGGGTTAAATTGCAAAGGTGTTTGCATATTCAAGTTCAATGTTATTCTTTAATTAGTATTTGTTGGTGTAATTAAGGTATTTTTATTTTACATTGGTTATTTCACACCTAGGTACTAATTACACTTTACTTAAGCTTACTTAGGGAATTGCATTGGAGTAGTTGGAGCATTTCCACTTTAGTGAACTTATCATTATCATATCCACTTATAGTGGATGGACTTTTCCACCTTAGGTGGGTGGTCCACCTTTTGTGGTTCTTGATCGGTTTGACGTTTAATATATTGTCTCCTGTGTGAATACTCATTTTTAATTTTTTTGGCCGAAAGCAAAACAAAGGAGTTTTATATTGTGGTAATGCAAATGATGCCAGTGAGCTCTCTGTACAATTTTTTAATTTTTTCTCTGCTTCCAAAGAGCCAGAAGGCATTCTGAAGAATCAACATAAAGATGAGATAAGTAAACACTTCAGAATATGATACTAACTCCAATTTAACTCGGTGAATATAACATCTTAATTTGCACAAATAGAACAAAATTAAATACAAAACATAGCAGTGATTGACAATTCAATGTCAATTGTCAAGTTTTAAAAATAAGTCAAAATGGCTTATAACTTTTAAATATTAGCCTAGAACTTGAATTTCAATACATGAATTTACAATCAGAGTCTAGTGATCAAGGGAAAACCTGTCAAGAGGAATCACCTTTCCAAAGCAAGAATCGCCACACCCAACCTTTTCTGTCAAGATCTTGAAATTGTCACATTTTTGAAGAAAAGCATATAAATTCTACCACCCTAAACATGTAAACTTGCCCATTTTAATGTACAATGTTCAGCTTATATAAAGCACATTTACTCCAGCTATCAAAGTGTTACCCGCAAACTTGCCTTTCATTTCTGGTATATCGTCAATATGACTCTTTTAGCTTTTCAATTCTTTCCCATAAGGTCAAGCCCTTTTAAATATTTTTCAATAAGTTCAAGCCCTTTTCTATCAAGACCTCTTGATGCTATCTCATTTCCAAAGAAAATCATGTAAATTGTAGCTCCCAAAACACATCCACTTGTAGTGTACAATGTTCAGCTTATATGAACAACATTTAATCCAGCTACTGAAGTGTTTTTAAAATAAACATGAAGCGTTTTTAAAATAAACAGAACCTGGTGACTCTCAAACTTGCCTTTGATTTCTAGCATATCATCAATGTGACTTTATAACTTCTTGAACCTTTGCCTTAAGGTCAAGCACCTTGCAATGCTGTTCAAACCTTTCCTTGGTTTCCTATGAACCTTGTTTAGCTAGCACACCTATCTTTAGAGGAATAGGTAGAGTAGGCTAAAAGATATCATATTTGTTCATTATCCCACTAAAAAAATTATATTAATTACATTGTAATTAATATAAATAATTTTTTTTTATTGGTAATTGTGATATCTTTTATTGAAATTCAAAAGTTTGTTGTACATACAAAATAAACCATTTGCATCTGAGAAACTACATATACCTTGGAAGCCACAGTCTATCTGAAACACCTACTGCACTAACACCCCATATTACATTCGGGCTATTAACAATCATAACAACTATGCAAAATGTCCATTTTCCAAAATTGGATTATCTAACGGGCTAATACTATTGATATCCTATAAACACTATTAACAGACTGAACATTGATACCCAATACCATACGCAGGCTAGCACCTTACATGAACCCTGCATCCTTGCCTCCACGCACACTCGCCCGCATTCCTTTCTTGATTTCCTTCGCCATTGTAGAACCCTCCGGGACGAACATACCACCCTCGACCTTCCTCTTGCCGCTGCGCCTTGGAGTGGGTCTACACCCTATGGCCTTCCTCGCTGTCCTCTTACCCATTACCCGCTTGCATGCCTTCTCAGCCTCCTGCTCCTTTCGGACGTATTCCTTTAACATTCTCCATGCATTTTGAGCCATATTAATTCTCTGCTCTTTCCTCTTTGTCGTACTCCACATTAGAAATGGTTGGTAGGATTCTCTAGAGTCAATGAGATATCTCCACCCTTCTTTGGCTACCAAAAAACCCAACCCTGGTTCCGCATATGAAAGCATCTGAGCCATTCCCCCCACCCATTCAGGTTTTGCAATAGCCCGCATTATCTCCTCACGGGTGCCCAATTGCAAAGCCCAAGCCATCACTGTCGATGAAATGTCTACATTAACCTTGTATCTGAAGTCGGTTTCCGTAAATTCTGCACCCAACAAAGCCTCAATAATTTGCAAAAATCTAACTTCCTTGTACCGAAAGATACCCCTCAATCGCCTACGCGAGATCTTACCACAGAAAGGCCTTTGGATTCGGATGGTCTTAAGGGTAAAATTTCCCTCCATTTCTCTGTCCTCCCAACCCCTGTAATGCACTTCCTTCCAAAGACAAATAAAACTGCCGACAAACCAAGCCTTTCTTCGTTTCTAAGCTATCCCATTTGCTCTTAGATCCTTCTGCCTACTGTGATATCTAATGATATCCTTGGGACTCCCACACACGAATTTACATCATTCCACATTCACCCTTCCTGCCACCTCATTAATATAAATTCATGTCGCTATAACCTTGGGAATAACCATGTGCGGATTTCTTGCTCGGCTCGAAATGCACCCATGTCCATTTATTTGAATTTCTACACTATTTGTTGATAGCCTTTTCCACTTTACTATCTTTTATATGCCCATTTGGTTCTAACCCATCTATTTCCATGTTTGATCAATCCAACCATTCACCAATTACATCGCGAAAGTCCTCCAATATCTCATCCTTCTCTTCCTCAATCAGTCTGATTCTCCGCTTGGACATAACATTCGCCTCCAATTTCTATCCCTTTTAACATGTGAGACCTTATAGTCCTCAAATTCCCCAAGCAAATCCCGGATAATCTTGATGTATTCTTTAGGGTACCAAGCCTGAGTTATTCCATTCATTATTTCCGTTACTATTATCATTGAATCACCCTCAAGATGTAGCTTCCTCACTTCAAATTGCTTCGCCTTCTGAGTTGCAAAAAGAGCAGCTTGAACTTCGGCCTCATTATTTGTTCCGACTTGAAGACCCTTGGCCCCAATTGCCAAGGTATTGCCATCACTATCTCTTATGATACACCCAGCGCCACTCAGCCTCGGATTTCCTTTTGAGGCCCCATCAAAATTGACCTTCACCCATCCACTTTCCGGGGGTTCCCAAGCAACCCTATCTTCCCCCCCAAAAGGATTAGCCCTTCGAAGCCCCTAAACGAGCCAATATTAAATTATTATTTTATTATGATATTTTAATTAATATTAAATTATTATTAAGATATGATTATATTATTATGTTTTACTATATTCTCTTTTTTTTTTTATCGGTAAATTTGTTTTTTATTATTAATAATATAATTGTGCATTACAGAGTATCCAAGTTTCATCAGAAAGTCATCATCCTATATCCCATACATACTGCAAAAATCCCCATTGTCCCTTCAAACCTATTGTCACTACAGCTAGCCTGATCCCTATCCCCCATATACAAAAAATCGACCATCAACAGTCAGACATTTACATACCATTGTTTCTATCTATCATATAATATTCACAAAAATGAGCACTTGCTCCACATATCTACCAAATTGGGTCACCCCCACAAAAAAACAGTAATCCAATTCTGATTTGTCATACAAAAAACTAAAAAAAACCAAAGGATCACACACGAAAATCCAATGGGCTTGTATCCATTGGCGTTGTTGCCCTTGCACCACCTCGACATCAAGCTGTTTTGCCTCTCCTCTGTTGCCATTCTCCAGGGCCGCCTCCCCTTCCACCAGCTGTGGTATTCCTTTTTCTCCTTCCCCAGCCTCCATCTGGTGCACCATCCATGTGGTTGCCCATCCACCTCTTGCATTGTTTTGCTCCTCGTCATTTCCAATGTCAAGAACCCTCCAGTAATCAGCCAATTTGAATTTGAGGGTCGACTTGTCAAATTCTTCCTTGCATTGCCTTGAGTTGATGACCCTTTCCCAATCCACAGTGTAGTCACAAATCACTTTCCACATTTTCTGTGCATCCATCTTCCTCGCATGCCTATTCACCCCCGCCTAGTGAAGAATGAAAGGGTGAATGTTTGGTGGGTATCCTGGTACATGTATCCAGTCCCCTCTATTAGTGTTGAAACTGGTTCCTGGCACTGCAAGTTGAAGGTAAGCTTCAAGACCTTGCCTCCATTCCGCCCTTACACATCTCATGACCACTCTTCGAACTTAATGGACATCACTGAATTCGAGTCCCCATGCACAGAAAAGAGATGTAATGTCCATGTTTGAGAGGAATTTGTATTCTGCAATCAAGAAATCAATGCCCAATAACCCACGAACCATGATGAGAAAGTCGAGGTCATCCGTAGTGAAAATATGCTTCAACCACTTTGTGGAAACTCAGCCCCAAAAGGCCATCTGTTGTTTGGATGCCTTTAGACTAAAACTTGCCTCCATCTACCATAAGCTTCTTCAATATTCCACCTCTTCATCAACTGAAAAATGCCTCCTTTCCCATTTCCAATATGCGTTGTTCCCGGGTAGTGTGAGTATTTACTCACTGTCCTTTCGAACATGTCCATGCACAGAAAAGAGATGTAATGTCCATGTTTGAGAGGAATTTGTATTCTGCAATCAAGAAATCAATGCCCAATAACCCACGAACCATGATGAGAAAGTAGAGGTCATCCGTCGTGAAAATATGCTTCAACCACTTTGTGGAAACTCAGCCCCAAAAGGCCATCTGTTTTTTGGACGCCTTTAGACTAAAATTTGCCTCCATCTACCATAAGCTTCTTCAATACTCCGCCTCTTCATCAACTGAAAAATGCCTCCTTTCCCATTTCCAATATGCGTGGTTCCTGGGTAGTGTGAGTATTTACTCACTGTCCTTTCGAACATGAGTAATCGTCTGCCAACATACCTCGGCATTGAAGGCGGGTCACTTCTCCACATCCCCCATCGTCCTCTTTTTTCAAATTTTCAAAAATGCTCTGCGAAGCATTGTGTCATCCATCTACCTCTGCCTCCACTACTTTCAATCGCCACATCATCATTCGAAAGGGTGCTACATCACAACTGCATCCTTATTGAGGGGTCATATCGACCACCAATTTGGAGAGGGCATTTGCCAATGTGTTGCCCTCCCGATAAACATGGGATATTTTAAAATTGCCAAATTTCATCAACTTCTTTCTTATGATGGTAATGATTTTGTCAATTTTCCATACATGAGATTTACTCGTGGCAATGGCATTCACTATAATCTGCGAGTTGCCTTCTAGATGAAGCCGTTCCACTTGAATTTTTTTGCCATCTCAATAGTCAGAAGAGCTGCTTGAGCCTCTGCTTCATTGTTCGTTCCATCCTCTAGTTTTTAAGATTTTGTCGATAGGATGTTGCCAGCGGAATCTCTTGCCATGCACCTAGCCCCTGATGGCCCCAGATTTCCTTTTGAAGCCCCATCAAAGTTGACTTTGACCCATCCTTCTGTAGGTGCTTCCCATTTCACCTCACCTCTTGACAACCGGTCAGGATCAACCCTTGAAAGCCCATTAACAGGCCTAAAATATTCTATTATTATATATTAATATTTCCATTAAACTCTTTACAAAAGTAAAAAAAGATTTTAGTACCAAATTATTATTATTATATTTCTATATTTCTATTAAACTCTCAACCAAAGCAAAAAATAATATTGAGACTACATTATTTTTATATTATAATATCATTATATTTTTGTTTTATAATAGTCCTTATCCTTATCATTGAGTAAAAAGTGGTTTTTATATAGGGACACTTTCAATCCCCCATAACTAATAAATATTATTTTTAATATATTATTATACTCCTATTTTATTATATTATATATTTCAAACAATATGGAAATATTTTTGTGTTTATATATTTATTAAGAATATTAATGTACTAATCTTCTCATAAAAATAATACAAAATTAAAAAAATAATAAATTAATTTTTTTATTTTTCATGCATTTAAGTGTCACAAACATGTCAAATTAAATGCTTCTAGTTTTTATTGACAGAGGTTTTTGCATTCATATGTGAGTGTAATACGCCTTCAGCATAATTAACAAGCTTGCAAAGAGGAGACTGAAAGTATTTTAACTCACCTTTCTCTTCTTTTAGCTCTCTTCTCTGTTTCTCCTCTATTTGAAGCTTTTAATTGTGTCAGCTTTGGTTTTCATTTTGGGTGGAAAATTATTCTAACATTGCACGGGGGCATCCTCTTTCATTTGTCTTTCTATTTAACATGAATGTTTTTGGATACTGCCATGAATTATTAATGCCACTTTGGAAGAGTTATGAAAGTTCTGTATTTTATTGACCTTATTTCTTTGGCGATTTAGGTTTTTGCAATAGTGCTGCTCGATCTGCCAGGAATATTGTTCTTTTCAACGTATACATTACTCGTTCTATTTTGGGCAGAGATATACCATCAAGTAAGTTGATCTTTTTATAATTTCACATGCTAGTTGGGTCTTGTTGATTATATAGATTTTTAGCTTTCCATTTTTGCTTAAAATGTATCTTAACTTTAAATTGGTGTTTGTCATCATGCTCCTTCTCAGGCAAGAAGCCTTCCCACTGAGAAACTCCGGCCAGCATATGGTATCGTAAATGGTGTAATTTATTTTATACAGGTAATCACTTAAATAGGGTATGATCTATTCTGACAGGTAGTTGTTACTATGTATACATTAAATTTTTGAATTCTTGAATATTTTACTTAATGTCTTCATTTGTTGCTGGATTATTTAATTTGAAGTTACTGATCATTTCTTCTTTTCAGGTGTGCATTTGGATATACCTGTGGATAGATGACAGTAGTGTCATAGAGGCAATAGCTAAATTATTTGTTGCAGGTTTTTCTTGCTACCTTGTAATGAAATATATTGTTATTTTTCATTACTATTGAAAAATCATCCCGTTTCAACTTTTTTTGCTACCTGATCATTTTGTTTTATTTACAAGTTTTCTGTTTAGTCTTAATTTATTATCTAATTGAGAATAATTTTACTGAAGTCGTCCATTATGCATAATTTTGCAGCAATATCATTTTTTGCAGCACTCAGTTTTATACTGTATGGCGGAAGGTAATTCATTTTTTCAGTGCAGCTGTAGTTTATATTTGCATGCATTATCTGTGGATGCAGATATTCACTTTTGGCGAATCTTAATTTTACAGGCTTTTTCTGATGCTGAGGCGGTTTCCAATTGAGTCAAAGGGTCGCAGGAAAAAGCTTCGTGAGGTTTGTTTTGATATTTGATGATATGTTTTATAATATCATATTAGGAAGTTAGGGTTGAAGAACAAAAATTTACTTTCCTTAATTGTCTTTGTGCTCTGAATAGTATGTGCAGGAACAAAATACATTTAGTATTGAAAGTTTAGCAAAACATAGGCATTGTGTACAGAAAATCAGATGAAGACAGTACAATCCCCTTAATAGTAAAGAATAAACCACCAGATCTATCAAACACTCTTTTTTGGGTACAAGAAATGATTTGCTGCTAAGGGTACTAAGATGTGAAAAAACCTGACTTGTGTAAACAATTTTGGATTCTTTTATCTATTCACAAGATAATATTAAGACTTTCCTAGTCTCTATTTGGTTAAATAAGTTCTCATGAAACTGATATTTGATTTTTTCAAATTTACCAACAGATTTAGTGAATGTACGAAGTACAAACAACTATTTATCTTTTGCAGGACATTACATTGCATCCCATTACTATCTATTATATTTTCCTGGATATATAAATCCATGTATAACAAACACGGATACGATACCACAGAAACTGTACATATACTGCATCTGCATCTGCATCCTATCCATTTACAAACCCATATGTGGATCATATCTGGTATGATTGAATATGGTACCATACTGTCTGGAACTGTTTTCATTTTGAGCTATAAAAAAATAAAGAAAACTGCAAAAATGAAAGTTAAATAAGTTGTTTGACACAAATATAAAAAAATACAATATGTATGGATATATAAGTATTTGTAATTTTCTGTCTTTCGAAGTATGAATTGTCTAATGTGTATATTTTATTATGTCTTTTCCAGCCATATTTTTATCAGAGGGTTTTGATCTGACAAGTTTAAGATACTGTATATGTGACCATCCAACTCTGATCTAGTTTCCCTAGGGTATTCTATCTTTTACCCTTACCAATGCTAACAACATCAGGATTTGAAATCAAGATCCAAGATCTACTAATTGTTTGAGCATTTAACCGTTTACCTTCTCCAGTAGATCTTTTATCTTCAATAAAATTCTGATTAGGGATTTACTTCAGAGCTGGTATTCTTAATCCAATTAATAAACACTATGTTATTGGGTTCTCCTGTCATACCTGTATGGGTCTGATCTGGGACTGGGTCTGAGGCTGGTTCGCTACCCTGGGCGAACCTGGACCAAACCTGGGTGCACCCAAGGGCTACCCAACGAGAACAAAAAAAATCATTTTGTAAAACCATTTATACAAACAAAAAAGTGCCAAATACTTAATTCACCCTTAAGTTATAAGATTGTGAAAATGGTGTGTGCTATGAAGGTTAGTGTGGTTTCAAAGGCCTTAATTACGCCCATGATGGGTGCTACCCCCGATCTCGTCATGAAAATATATCCAAACTCATATTTGCACCCAAGTAAACAAAATTGCTGTACTGCCATGTTGTAAACAATATTGATTGTAATTTTCATTGTGTATTGATATTTGACAAGTTGCTGAATTTACAATTATTAATTTATGAGTCTTTTCTTTTTTGCAAATTATGAGGTATATTATTATATATGTATTTTGTTTATAGGTAATTGTGAGTATCATTGTTTATATATATATATATATATATATATATATATATATATTGCTGTAGACAAGATTGGAAGCTTGGATAAAACATCTACTTATAGATTAGAGCAAAGTGGCCTTTGTTTGCTACCTTGGTCATTGTCATAGCATCCTTGTGCAAGTCATGAGAATAGTAAAAATCTCATCCTTCATGAACGTTGGTTTTTCTGAATAGATCCGTCCTTGTTATGCGAAAAGCCAAGGTTCACACAAGACATGATGAGAGTGGTCTCAACTGTAGCAGCAAAAATTGTTTGGAGAAAAATAAGGAAAAAATAGGATTTTTAAAAATTGTAGAAAAAAATGATAAAAACTAATTTGAGAAAAATACAAATTTAAGGGCATTTCGATAGCGAAGAGATATAGAGAGCAAATAAAATAGAGTGTTTAACTCATGAATTGTAGAAAAGAGGATTTTGTTGTTTATATTCATATCGTTGATTACATTGTATTGCACAACGCATACTTCATAGTGCATAAATAATAACTAGATGTTTACAGTTGAGAAATTTTCAATTACAATATAATTTGTAGAAAGTCGGCCTATAAAATAAGTACAAAGTTCCAAAAAAGCAAATGTCGCTAATGGCCCTTGCTACTACAAATAGAGCTATGGTAGAGGGCTGCGGGTCCTGATGATGAAACTCCTAGTTCAGGGCCTCTTCTGAGTCATTCAACCTCATGACTATCCAAGTTGGTCTCCAGGATCTCAAAATTCTCAGGCTCAAGAAAGTCATTAAAAAGACAGTTTTCTTGCCTGAGCAGACATAAAAAATTACAAGCCGGGAATCAACTGGTCCATATTTGTGATTTAACATTACTTGCAACTTCTAGAATAGTGTAAAATAGAACTATATTAAGAGTGTGAAAGGGAAATTAGATGCAAAGGAAGCAATTGGAAAGTTCAACTTAATAGGTATTGAATCAAACAGCTCAGCATAGAGTAATAGAAAATGCTTTTGAAACAGAATGTTACATCTGAAAAGACCTTAAATGACATTGAAATTTTCTTATTGATAACTATTTTTCCATTAGATAATAAAGATCTGCTAGTACAAAAGAAGAGAGCAACTATTAGAGCAACAATTTTAGCTACCATTATTTAAGTAAATTTTCCTTGATTTTGAGTATAAGTAGATGGACTTTGAATTGAGAATTTGAGAGATTATAAATTCAAGTTTCAATGAAAAATTAAAGCAACGAGGAACATTCCCTTTCAATGGGACAATTGCTGCTGAAATCTATCTAGATCTTTGAAGAGAAAATATATGAGGCCTGCATTGGGAGGGATTAAGATAATCCCACAAGACTAGCGAATGAATTCTCTCAAGGCATGTATTAGTTTCCTGATAGCTATTTAACATGCATGGAATGCTATGTTACATGTCTAAAGCATTCATGTACTGCTATTGTACTCCTTGGAGGCCATCTGAACCTCCATGTCTGTGATGATTCTAAATGGAATGTAGTTCCCAAACAATTGCAGGGCATGCATTTTAGCAGTGAGTTTCACCAATCAATAAAGCATTAAGCCTATATAGTATCTAGTAAATTTAAATATAACCAATACAATCCTTCTTTTTGATATAAAATATTGCTACGATTCATTTTTTTGAGCAATACAAGCTAATTTTTATCTTTCTGATAGGAATCATTCTACTTCAGGTTCGGCAATGTCTATATATTGTAATGCATATACTTCTGATTCCCAATTGATTATACAATGTCACTACCCTACCCGCTTGTCATTTAAACTTGATGGCCAATGTCAAATTAAAGCTCAAAGTTTTCACACTTTGTTAGCCTCTGAACAGGGAATTTGTCCTTACCTAACCTTGATAATCTAAACAACCACCTTCACACTATTGTTGACAATTGAAATGTTAAAATTCTTTTGAGTAGTCAAGCTTGCAAGAATTCCAAGAAAACAAACCTCTTTAGTTTGGTATCAAGCCTATAGAGTTCCGTTTCAGTTTAGTCTGGCTTTCTATATTTACTTTTGGCAAGTGCTCTTATAAGGTTTAGATATGTTAAAATAAAAAAATCACATAGAAGCCTCTCAGTATTTATGATTCTGTCTACTATTTCCCACTAAGTCGTGTCTTTAGATTTATATACAAGGAAAGTATTACTACAAGCCTCAAGGCAAATGACATTAGTGTGGAATACTAAGAAAAAAAACAGCACATCTCTTCCATTCCATGTTAATGTCCTTAACATCAAACATAGAAATATATCAAAGAACATGTCTCTATTTCAATGCCCTTAACATCAAAAGAAATATACATCCATTCAAGGATGCCTACCTGCAATTTGCCTCAACAACCTGATGAAATCTGGCTAATCTCTGATGGTGAGCCACATCCCACCCACTAGCACTCAGTTTTGTGCTAAAAATTAACAAAAAAGCCCAATAAAATAGCACGTTTATGTGTATAGGGTATCGTGACATGTTGGTGGACAATTAATGCATATTCTGGGCATTTTTTTTGCAATTTAAAGCTTAAAAAATTGTTGAACATTTTTTAAAATCATGGCTAATTAAATCATGATTTGTTGGGGAAAAAACACCCCAAAAAATAGTTTCGGCCAAGGATTTTTTAAAAATCACAAAATCACAAATTTTTAAGGATTTATGCTTCTATGGTCCAAACAATGCTCTTGCAAAACTCAGAAGATGTAAATTTGGTACCTTAAATTACTTTTTCAGCTGGGGGCTTACGCCCAAAATCCCAGTGAGGGGGGCTGCCTTTTGGGGAATCAACCCCAAACCTACACCCACCTTTGTTAATGTTTAATGCAATCATTGCAATGTTTTTGATGTTTAGTAGTTTATACAGTATTCCAAAGTATCATTTGTGTTTTTATATTCCTTAAATCTTTTTATAAGCCATTTGGCGATTTCGAGATGAGGTAAGTACTATAAGTATTTGCACTGCCACCTTGACACCCCCTGCTGTCCCCAAATTTTGTCCCCTAATTACTATTAGGAAATTCCGTGGAATATAGGCTTAAATCATAGTTTGCAAACTCTGCGAGTACTCTCCGAGTTTGTGAGTACTCTTTATTTTTTTGCTGGGTGAGTTTTCACAAGTTTAACTCTTGCGATTTTATAGATGCCAAAATACATGGATAAAAATGTTGATGCAGGTAAAATGCTGGTTAAAATGCATTTTTCACATGTTGTTTTTGCTATAAAACCATGCATTTTCTCTCTCAAGATATCAATTATTAATTTTATAATTGATTTTTACAAAGAAAAATGTTTTTTTAAGAGATTTAAGTTTTTAGTACTCTCTAAGTTGTCAAGTTTTCACTATGGCTTAAATAGTTACACTGCAGTGATCGCTGATGATTCCCTAATTTTCATGCACTAAGTTTGAATGACCAATGTTGATTTGAGTAGGGTAAAAATTATACGCAATATCTTTTTGTCAGATCCTGTGGGTTAAAAGAGTTACACCGCAGTAATTACTGATGATTCCAAGCATCTGCGCATGCTGGTTGGCCCACTGAATTCTATCTTTTCCTATTCACAAATCCTAAATATTTTGATAATCAGTTCTGGAGAAACGACAAGAACATTGAAGCTTTCCACAAAAGCACCTGGCGCTCTGGAGTTCTGAAGGTCGACAATGAAGGGCAATAGAATTATGGCTTCGTTCAGCTTTGAATATAGAGGCTACCATATTTTATAAAATATTAGTTTTTGTTGTAGCATCCAGTCAGTAAGTGTCAAACTATTTACGTAAAAGTTTAACATTTTAGGCAGTCAGCACAGCCTCAACAAACATTAGCAATCTACATTATTCAAGTTCACAGCTGGAGATGAATGCTAACCTTATCTGATAATTTTAATTAGATGAAATTCAGGACAATATTGCAGGAAATAAGATCAGGATATTATCATCTCAATTAGATGAAATTCAGGATAGCATATGCAGAAAATAAGTTCAAGATATTATAATCTCAATTAGATGGAACAAAGAACTCAACTTTATTAATTAATCACAATTTGTCCAAAATTTTCCCTTCCAAAATCAACGTTAATCCTTTATTGAATTTTTGTCAACTTTTCATATATTACATATAACTGAGAATTACTTGTTTTCTGTTTATATTATTAGATTTAGACAATTAATAAATGTGTCATAAAGAAGTTTCCTTTGCTGTACTTGATGACCTTTGGCCTGTCTTTCTGTCACTAGATAAATTTGGCCTGTCTATATTTTAATCTAAAGTTCAAACATTTTTCTTTTCAGGTTGGCTGTGTTACAGCTATATGCTTTACTTGTTTTTTGATAAGGTGCTTAGTGGTGAGTATACTGGCAGTTTTATATGATACATTTGCTTTGTAATTCACCTATCCAAATTCTCGCTCTCTTACATTTTATTTCCCACTTTTATATGTCGCTGCGCAGGTTGCATTATCTGCTTTTGATGCAGATGTTGATTTAGATGTAATGAACCACCCTATTTTAAATTTCATATATTACATGGTAAGATTTTCTGTTTTCAGTTTGAATAATCAATATAATAGATTTGTATAGCAATATATCCCACCAATAACTGTTTACCTGTAGTTTCTAGATTTTTTAATTCTTAAAACTAAGATTTTGAATGCATGTGTGTTGGTGTATGTTTTCTGTGGACTTCGTAGCTGGTAGAGATTCTTCCATCAGCATTGGTTCTTTTCATCCTTCGTAAATTGCCACCCAAAAGAATGTCTGGTCAGTATCACCCAATCCGATGAATATACTGCGGATCTTGGAGCAAAAATTATGTTTAGAGTAAAAACTCACCAAGGCTGGAGCTATCAACCTCCTGGTAGTGATTGATGTGGAATTCAAGCACCAATCGGCTGTTATTTGTCATTTGTTTTGCCAATTACTATGGCAATTTTTAACATGACACTGAATAGGAGATTTCAGTATGATTTGGATGGTGCAGGATTCAATGTTCACGTGTCTGGTCTTTTGTGGCTGTGTACGAATTTCATAGTAGCTTTTTTGGCAATTCTTGTGTTATTTGTAGGAATTGATTTTGGGAGGATATGTAACGTGGGAGTAATGATCTTGAAAGTTTGTTTAGTATATTCTACATCGGTTCAAGGCTCAGGTTAACATGATAGCTAACACGTGGAACTTATTCAAAGAGATTTCCAACATAGATGTGACCTACTTGAAAGAATGTGAGGAGAGAAGCTGAAGCTTTTAAGGAAGCAAAACCAGCAACATATTCTTTGATAAAATTCAAGATCATAGCAATGTAATGTAATTTTTTTCCACTTAAAGTGGCATTCCTCTTCTATCTGAGTGAGCACCAGACACTGCCATGAGAAGATGGTTGAATTTTTGTACTTCAAAGGTCGGGAAAACCTGCAAAACTGGTTTCCATGTCTGGCTTTCTAGTTGTTTGAACTAAGTAGCTCATGTCCTGGTATGAATTTTGAATAGATGTCATATGTACATGCACAGGATTTAAATTTCAGTGATTTTTCCTTAGGGGCCATTGGATCTTATGGCAACTGCTATATATCGTAAATATTTGTTTTAACCTTACTGCACGGCCCCATATCTGGAAATCACAATTGCGACAAAACAGTTTGGAAATTCGTTGACTTTGCATCAATATAAAGGGATGAAATGAAGTAGTGATTTTGTGTCTAATAATATAACTCTTGATGGATAAGATGGGTGCATCTTTGCTTGATATCTGCAGATGCTTTTTCATTGCCTTTTTACTTGTTTCACTCGTTTTTTTAAGTTCAACTTGACTTGTTATTCATAATTGTACATAAATTCTATGGTTCTAATTTCTTCTCTCAGAAACTTAAAATTTACCATCGGTTAAGAACACCTTTATATTCCAGATGAATTCGCCTCAAGGACATAAAGAAAATCACTTTTGTCATTTACAGAAATGATGCCCTTGACATCATTCTATTTTTGGTAAGTTAAAATAGTTCAATTAAGTTTCTGTTTTAAATCCTCCAATCACAAGTTTCCTTATTTCAGCAAAAGAGTGATTGTCTTATTCCATATATATATATAGGAAATAAAATTTTATATAGAGAACACTAAACTGAAAGAAGGATGATCACATCTGCAAGCTTGACATATGAGTTCCCTTAGATCAGCAAAGAGGGATTGTCCTATTTCATATGCATACATAGGAAATTAAATTTCACAAAGGAAAATAAACTGAAAGAATGATGATTGGATGAAACCACGCTTCTGCAGGTGGTTTATATCATGCAGTCTCACCAATCAAAACTTAAGATATTAGAAATAGTTTAGCTGGATCTTGTTGACCTGCTGTAATAGACGTCCAGCTGTTCTTCTGTGACATATCGGCTCCTTTTGAACTACTCTCTGATCACTGAGCTAATAAGAAAATATGCCTCTATGTAGTATCTTCTCTTCAGGCCTCAATGTCATGTCTCAGAGGACAAAACCCAGATAAATAGAAGTGATCTAGAAAATATCCGTGGCAGACTTGGACAGTTTCAAGTAATTTTTTAAAATTTTCTTTTTTGTGTTTTTGTATTTTCAAATTTTGCTTTTCTGAAGGCCATTTGGAGCAGAATTTGGCAAAGCAACATATCTTCTTTATAATTTTATTGTACGGTCTGACATGGATTGATTAATTCACCACCTAAGATTTAGAGTGTATAAATAGACATTTGATTTACAAGAAAGGGCCAGGAGTATGATCTTGATAATTAAGGAGACCAAAATTAAATAATTCTAATAAACATCTTGGTTTTCTAATAAATTTGTCATTATCAGGTTGTTCATTTTAACTTCGAAGGAGTGCATATCTCTAGGGTTAAAATTTGATTAAAAATGGGCTATCTCTCAGTATATTTTATATGTAATCATTATAGTTGGATTTGAAGGATGTAATCATAGAAGGCGATGTATAGAGTTTGATCATTTTGTAGAAGTTTTGAATTGAACAAAAAATCCATGGGTAATTGTCAAATTCATGTTGTTTGAGTTTTGTTTAATTGTTTTTGATAAATATAAACAACAAAATCAAGGGTGCTGGCCCATACAGACGAGCAAGAAAGACTTAACAGAATAAAACCAGGAGCATGTTAACAACACATTAACAACACACCATGAGTATCGAAAACAATAATAGAAATATAGTAAGAGTTCAGAAATCAACTATTAATCACTAACATAGAAACCATATAACTAGTCATATGATTACTATCAACCAAAACTAACGCAATCAGCAACATAGTCTTAAAACTAATAATTAATAGCAGCATAGTCTTTAACAACATACTAAAGATACTATATGCACCAGAAGCCTTTGAGAGTCTCTGGAAAAAAACAAAGAAAGAAAACATAAATAGAATTAGCTAAGCTCAACACCCGACTGAGAGAGGACCCCAGCCCAATCATCTACCAGGAACTTGAAGAGTTCCTTATAATTTCCTTCTTTCTCTGCATTCAGCCCAAGCATCTTCTGCAACAAACACATGGAGGTGGCAGAGTTGTGCATAACCCTTAGGCTAAACTGGGAGATGCTAGTAACTTTCTTGTCCAAGTCCAACATCTTGTCCCTCATCTTGTTTAGGTTATCCTTCAATGCCATGTAGCCATCATAGGTCCCAGTGATATTGCTTTTATAGGTCCCTGTTCCCCCATTGTCCTCCTCTGGCATCATATCATTAGTCGTATCAATTGGCCCAAAATTGTCACTCTTAGAAACATGAGTGGAAGAGTCGTTGTCTGAGCCCCCAACCTCCAAAGCAACATTTTTATCAGTTTCCTCCTGAATTTTCACGCCCTTGTCCTCATTTTGATTTTTATCCCCATTATCCCCCTTCTCATGGTCCTCGGGGACCTCCGTGTCTGAGTCTTCAATCTCCTTGTACTTATTACCCTTGCTCATAGACTGAGTGACAATTCTGTGAGAGCGCCTTTGGGTGTTCATTTCATCCACCACCTCGTCATCAGAACCCACTTCCTGAATAATGCAGTTCGCCTTTTTATTTCCCATTTTACCCTTCAACTTGGCAGGACTCTTAAGTTTTGTGTCCACGGGTTCAATCTTAATGGCGGCTGCCATAGTAGGATTGGTGGGGGTTTCAAGGCTAGGTTGGTGGGAACTGACCTTAAGACTAGGGTTGCACTGGCTTTGCTCCAGGATGCTTGTAGAGGGAGGGGAGTGAGGCAGTGGAGGGGCTTCTTGCACAATAATTTGGCGAGGTGGGTAGAGAGCGAGATGAAAGTGATAAGAGTCAAAAAATGAGGCCCTAGTGAAGAGGAATTGACTTTTTACCTTGCCCCTTGGCTATCTCCACAACTTCCTTTTCTGAATTTTCTAGAGAACTTAAGAGAAAAAACATGAATGAAATTAAGCTCCTATTACGAAAATAATTCAAAATGAGCATGTGGTAGTAATAGTAAACCTTGAATCGACCTTCGACCGTGAAATATTTCATGACACTGAGGCATGCTTGGTCCCAAGATTCATGGAGTTGTTCTCTTTCGTAATCACTATGCATTTTGCTAGGGGACTTGTTCGGCCTGAAGAACTGGTTCATGCTTTTGGTATCCGAAACCCGAATCTACTTCCTCCATTTTGTACTAGTCGTTGGGAGGCCTGTAGCCTTAACAATCACATCCTCATTTACCTCAAAGCTAATGCCACCCATCGAAACCCTTTTGTCCTCCCACAAACTGACAAATTGTGTCGATAGATTCTCATCGTAGCCAATCATATTCTCAAGGAGTTGAGAAACTCCACCTTCTCTGCATATGGGCCACACCGTGGCATCATTTTTTAATTCATCAGGCTTACCCGACTCGATTCACTCTTTTGCCACCCATTGTAGAACCAATTGAATTCACAATAGCAACCCACAAAATTACAGAGCACCTCAACGACAAAGGGATGAATAAACACATTAAAACACTCGTATGAGAAGCACAATTATTAAGCTACGCTTTCCAAAGCACATCAAATGTCATTAGGACACTTCGCTTGTGCCTACATTCTTTTTCGAGCAGGAAAAGGCTAATACAAATCATAATATCTTTGGCTTCATAAATGCTAAAATCAATACTTCTTAAAGTCGTGCAATGGTGATAAGAAATATTATTGCTTGTGTTCCATGTCATGGTCACATGGCCACTGGATGAGTTGGAGGGCACGTCATCAGCCACGTTGCACAACCAAGTGAGATATTGAGCCAAGGTGACTACTAAGGTAAAACCTGCCTTAAAATTTTTGAATTCAAAAATCCTTATAACCCCAAGTAACATGTTATAATTCATAACCAACCCATAAACAAGCAAAAAGAAGTGGTCATCATGGAGATAATGTGTGAACTTTTTCCTCTTTAATTAAAAATTTAGAGCCTCCATTTTTCTCCAACATCTCAAGCTTGTAGTGAGGTGCCCAAAAGCCGCCCAAGGCATCAACCACCCCATTCCCTTCTCTAAAAATATGACAAATATAGAAGCCTTCAAATTTGAGTATCATGCGCTTAATGTCACTAATGACACTAGCAGAAGACCAGTTGATTCTGGCATTGCCTTTAACTGCATCCACCACTAGTGTAGAATCCCCTTCGATGAAGCGAGTCCTGGTCCCAATAGATAAAGCAATCTGGATGCCCCAAAAGAGTGCCATACACTCAACATGATTGCTAGACACATCCAACAAACAACCAGAGTAAGTAGCCATCAAGTCACCATTATAGTTGCGGATAACACCTCCACCAACAACTTTCTCTTTTCTCAAGGAGCCATCAAAATTTAGCTTAGTCAATCTCCTATCAAGAGGTTTCCATCTAGTATGTTTCCTTAGCAATCTTTTAGAGTTATCAACCATGGCATAGCCCTTGGGTAAGTTCCAACTCTTGGCCAACTTGTGGTCTAGAGAGGAAGGTTGGGTATCCGGCTTATGGAGTTTTATGACAGAAAGATTATCAAAGAGAATCTTAAGGACTTGAACACCACATCCACCAGGCATTCGCAGTCCCTGAAAACTCCGTTATTCCTTTCCTTCCAAAGGCTCCAACAGACATGGGGTGGGGGGGGATGAGCTTCCATAATTGTTTCACATAAGGATTAAAGTAGAGACCCCATTCCATTCATCGAGAAATTAGTGAAGACCAAAGTTCAGAACCCAAACCATGTTAAGCTTGTGGAGCGCCTTTTGTCAAAGTTCAACAACAAATTGACAGTGGATTAACAAGTGAGGAATAGTCTCCTCCTCAAGCTTACAAAGATAACATCCGTTAGGAAGTTGGAATCCCCTACAAATGAAGTTATCCTGAGTAAGGATTTATTGTGGAGAGTAGTCCACCAGGAAAAAATGATTTTAGGAATGAGGTGGGTATTACAGAGCTTACCCCAGCAATTAGAGGAGACACCATCTTTGGCTAACAATTTATAAGAAGAGTTCACAGTGAACTCACCATTGCATCCCAATTTCCAAACAAAAGTATCCACTCTAGGAAACAAAGGGATACAAGACCTGTTGATTATTCCTTGTAATTCAATGAATTTATGGTTGAGGTGAGGGTTGGCCCTTATACATTGAGCAAAGTCGGTACACATGTCTATAGATAAATAATCCTTGAAAAAAGTCCCAATCAGTCTTTTTGCAGTCCCCACCAACCCATTGAAGGTCCCATTAGATTCCAATTTCCCATTCCCTATCCAATCATCCTCCCAAAATTTGATGTTTCTACCATCCCCAATTTTCCACTTCATTCCCTGTTGCAGTATACTTGTGCATTTGAATATGCTATTCTAGATTTTAGAGCCAGTGGGCATCCCAAGGACAAAAAGGAGTTTATGAGAGTCAATATTATTCAGGTATTTAGCTTTCATCATAAGGCTCTAATCAATGTTTTCTAAGGTTAATTTCCAACCAAGTTTTACAATTAGTGCCTTGTTAAGAGTGGTTATTCTTCTGATCCCTAATCCCCTCAAACATTTAGGCTTGCACACCATTTCTCAATTAACCAGAGACAACCTCTTCTTCTCCTTAGTACCCATCCAAAGGAAAGAACTTTGCATTCTTTAAAGTTTTTCAGCCATATCACTAGAAATTCTGAAAATAGAAAGGAAGTAGATATGTATACCTTGAAGGGAAGCCTTAAGAAGTTGTAGTTTCCCATCACTACTAAGAAGATTTCATGTCCATCCAGCTAACTTCTTCTGCATTCGTTCCAAGATAGAATTCCAACAAGTGGTGGTGACATCCCTGACAGTAAGAGGTAGGCCAAGATACAACCTAGGAAGATCAACACATTGGCAGCCTAGAATGTTCTTGACTCTGATCTATAGATCCTCCTTAGTATTGAAGAAGTATAAAGAACTCTTACAATAGTTAATATGTTGTCCAGAGACCTCAGTATAAAAGGTAAGAAAAGACTTCCATTCCCTGGCCTCAATCACCGAGCGTCTCCCAAAAAGGATGGTGTCATCCACAAATTGTTGTAGCAGAGAAGGAGGAAGTGTGGAAGCAACTTTGACCCTAAGAACTCTTCTCTCCTGAGCCAATTTGAAGAGGTTCCGATCAATAACTTCAACAATCATGATAAAGAGGTAGGGGAGAGGGGGTCCCCCTGACGGATCCCCTTCTTGACACCAAAGAACCCCCTAGGAGAACCATTGACAAGGACATAGAACTTAACATTACTAACACACTCATTGATAATATTGATAAACCTTTCATTAAAGCCCATTTTGGAGAGAACTTTGAATAAGAACTCCCAGTGAACCCAATCATAGGCCTTAGATATATCCAACTTGAGGACCACAGTAGGTTCCCCACATTTTTCCATGGAGTGGATTTTTTACGAGTAGAGATAGAAAAATAGAAGATTTGTCTTTTAGGGACAAATCCTTTTTGACAACCTCCAATAGCAGCTTCAAGGAAACATTTTATTCTGTTGACCAACACCTTGGATTTTTTTTTGTAAAGAGTGTTACAAAGATTGATTGGTCTGAAATCAGTCAACATTTTAGGCTCGAGGACCATAGGGACTGGGGCAATATAAGTGTTGTTGATTTTTCCTAATAGGTTGTTAGTCCTAATAGGGTCTTTGGTGACAAAGGTGATGTCCTGACCAACAATGTCCCAAAATTATTGAAAGAAAACGAGGGGGAAGCCATAAGGCCCCACGGCCTTAAAGGCTTCCATAGATAAGACAACAACCCACACTTCTTCCATGGTAACCTTGGCTAAAATTTGTTCATTGTCCTCAGGGGAGATAGTAGTAGGGATAGGCTCAAGTAGCAGTTCTTCCCAACCATTCAGAGGGGAATAAGGCTCACAAAAAGCCTTCTTGAAATAGTTCACCATTAACTCTCCCAACTCCTTGTTATCATTGATGGCTTGATTTTGATCATTCCGCATACTTTGTATCGAGTTTCTCTTGTGGTGTCTACTAGCAAACTTGTGGAAGAAAGAGGTGTTCCTATCTCCTTCCTTCAACTACTGGACCCGAGATCTCTGCTTCCAATAAATTTCCTCTTTCAAGGTTCTTCTTCCATTTCTTGTGCCGACTTTCCTTCTCAAGGTGAAGAGAGTGTGTGGGGTCTCCCTTGGCCATCACATCTTGTAGACTTTCTAGCTTGAATATGTCACCAAAAGTTACTTTGTTCGAGTTTTTCACTTGATCCCTTATTATTTCTAGTTTTTGGGAAACTTTGAACATAACAATTCCTTGTATAGGATCCTGAATGCAATTCCTAAAATCAGGGTGAGAAGCCCACATGGTCTCATATCTAAATAGGATTGGGCCAAAAGGGGGCCTGTCAATCCGGTGTAAAAGCAAAGGGTTGTGATCAGAAACAGTTCTAGGAAAAGTTTTTAAGAAGGCATTACAACCCATGTCCCAATTGGTAGAGACGAGGAATCTATCCAACACAACCTGGATGAGATTAACTCCCTTCCTATTATTGGCCCAAGTAAAGGAAGAATCCTGTAAATCCAAATCATAGAGACTGACTTTGTTTATAAACTTAGAAAAGTCAGCCATAGTGTCAAAGTCACCCATCGCCCCACTCAACCCCCCCTCCCCCCCATCTTTTCAGAAGGAAAAAGGGGAGAGTTAAAAGTCCTCAACCATCATCCACAGAGAGTCCTAGTCATCTATAGAGATATCACATATATCATTCCAGGGAACCAATCTACCAGTTCGAGTATTCAGAGCATAAACATTAATTATCTTCTAGTGCACAAAACCATTTGAGAAGGAAACCACTAAGAAATTAGGGGAGAGGGAATGGATTTCCCCCTTAACCCGAGTAGGATTCCACATAGTTACAACTCCTCCCGATGCCCCATGGGCATCACTAATCAGGAAAGAGGAGCCATGCCACACTTTATCAACAACTAGAGAGAAGGTTTGCAGAGTCATTTTAGCTTCTTGAATGAGGACTATGTCAACATAAACATTTTTTATGCAGTCTTTTAGAGCATATTGCTTTTGGGGTTTATTAAAGCCCCTTAGGTTCCAAGAGATGAACTTCATTTGTTATGTTTGATATTGGAATCTAGGGTTCTTTGCCCGCCATTGGCAATTTCCGTTGCAATCTCCTTAGTTCATTGAGTTCTCAATGAAGGTCTACCTTTACTATTCTCCATACCCACATAAAATTTCTTATATCTTGTCTTATTCCTCTAGACAATCCATTCTTCCTCCATAGAACAGATTCTAGGAGACTCAAGGGAGAAATAATCAATACTAGTTTTGTTGGATTGCACAACCAGCCCCGGGCTAGATATCAACCCATTCACTTAGGGCGGCTTTGAGGGAGTTGAAGCCTCAATCATAGGTAGAGTAGGCTCTGTATTCATTTCAAATTTTTTCCCCAAAGGTTTAGCAGAACCAATCAAGTTATCAAAGAGGAGGCCATAACAAGTGAGGGGGAAGAAGGGAGTTCGCCCTCCTCCAGAAGCACCTGGCCCACAATCTGAGAAGAAGGGGTAACCACCAAGTTGTCATCCATATCTGAGCATAGACTTGTTAGCACCTGTAATTTTTTTTTTTCCTTGTTCTCTCATTTAGGGTTTTTGAATGCATTTTGAGGTTTCCTTCTTAGTTTTCCCGCATTTTTTTGTTAAGGCTTTATTTTTAGCGTCCCCTCGGTGAATGTTTTCGTTAGCTATCATGGAGGACTTTCTTATTTGGATGTCCTAGTGTCGTCATTATTGTTGAGTCATCTGGAGTATTGAGTTGTCAAGGTTTGAGATCTCATAATCTTATTTCTCCACGTCGTCATTGAGTTTGGGCCAAGAGGTTCGTCTAGCATGTCGTTGTTTGTCTCTAAGTCTCGGGTTCAGTGGGCAGTTGATGTTTTGACCCGCGAGGTAGTGAGTGCAGTGTTATATGTTAAGGTTTCGGGGTGTCAGTAGCTCACAATATTTTTTAATGGTTAGTGCTTTTGACCCGTGAGCTGGCGAGTAACATGTTAGTGGTTAAAATTTTAGGTCATTGTCAGCTCGCGAGGTTATCAAATGTTAAGTATTTTCATATCACAAGTTAGCGATAGGATGCCACATATCTCATTTGTGTGACTAAATTAATGCTTTGCTTTCCTTTATAGCAAGCTCGCGGGATGCATGAGAATTTTCTTCTCAGGTTAGAGAATTGGCGAGTGGCTACCACGTGGAGGATTTCAAACATTATAAAATTAAGTTTTCAAGCCTTCACTAGCTCTTGGGTTGTAATGGTGATTTTTTTAAAAGATGGAGAGTTAGCGAGGATGTACCACGTGTATGTATTTCTTTAAGCCAACGGTTGTCTCCATCTCGCGCCAGTTAATGAGGGTAACATTAAGGGTTGGAGAATTGGCGACTAACACTTTATGGTTACTCATCGTTGAGTCGCAACAGTTTTTGATTCTAAGGTCTTATGCTCGTGAGTTAGCAATACGGGTATGCTTGCTTTCGTTGCCAGTTCGCAAGGGTTTGAGGAATTAGCATTTTCAGCTCGAGAGTGGAAGATTGAAATTGTTAACGACTTGTTGCTAGGTCGTGAGTTGTTTTGACAGGCAGTTTTGAGATCCGAGAGTTAGCGACAACGTGCCACGTGCCCAAGTGGTTTCATTGGGATATTGTTGAAGTTTAAAAAGAAAAAGGGGTTTGACAAGTCATGGATTTCCATGTGGAATTCTTCAAGTCTTTTGCTGCTAAATTTGAGTTTTAATTCCATAAGGGCATGTTTTCAAATTTTGCATTTATGCTAATGATAACTTCAATTAATTCACACGGCTATGTTGTAGAGGTTGATGGTTGAATGCATGAAATTAATGGTTGAGATGACAACCTCTGATCTTCTGCTCAAAAATTTATAAAGGCATGATTGTATTGAAGATTTCCACACAATTGCAATTTGTTCTCAGAGTCCTTGTGTGAGTGCAGATGATGATTGAAGGTGTTTTGTATCTGTAATTGAAAATTGTGAGGTAGTGTTGGTTCTTGAGGGTATCAGTTCTTTTGCTGAGTTGATTGTGGTTTTTGTTAGCTGCAAATATGAGTAAGGCAACAACCAGTGGTGGCTCTAAGGCGACAGAGAAGAAAGAGAAGGTAAAGAAATTTTTAGAGGAATTCATAGACCTATTACCAAGGACATCAAACAGTTTGTCTATGAATGAACATGCATGGAAAGTGTAACACCCCAAAATTGGCATCTTGCGTCATTCTTCTGAATCATCAAAGTCCTATTGTACTAGGCAATTTTGAGTTCTAACTGACTCTACTTGACCTAAGTGTCTGTAGAATTTTGCAAACATGCAAATCCACAGACCCCGAATACACCTGCATGCAAGAACCTGATACAAAGTAGAAGCAAAAGACGAAAAAGCTGAAGAACTCAGAAGTTGCTCAGAAAATGAGAGCGAAATTATAATCTGAATTAATGAAAGACAATTACAAAGTTTGACCTTATATAGGTGAACGAAACCCTAAAAGGTAAATACTAGGTTGCACATTATTAATTAAGAATTAATTAATAATGCACCTAAGAGACGCTTAAGCAATTAGAGTAAAAATGAAATAATACTCTAACACCCCCCCTTAAGCTGAACGCAGGGAGAAAACAGACCTAGCAAGACTAAGAAAGCAAGAAATGGGTCCCGGCAACAAGGCCTGATCAGGTACCCAGTACAAGGAAATATCTGCAAACCGGAGACAAAGAAGAAAACCCAGTGGGAAAAACCCCTCTCC
>MU224659.1:1194459-1212137 GCA_018584345.1 Thuja plicata | reverse complement strand
TAGGTCAGATCCAACGGATCATTCCATCTTTGCATTACATTTACTTCTCCAAAGTAGTCTCTAATTAAATCTTGAAACCATGCATTAATTACGATTACCCATACATTAAATGATGTGGATCAATCTTCAATTAACATTTCATATCCCAATAAAATCAACTAAGTCGGCCAAAGATCTCAAATCTCATCAATAATCAAACTTCTATAAGTTGGCCTTCATCACTGTTTCCTCTCGGCAATTGCAATGGTGCTCGGCATTGAGCAACTTTTTGCTTGTCACAAGAAACTTTACTCGACACAAGCAAATTTTCTCGTTATGAGCAACTTTGCTCAGCACAAGCCAAACTTGCTCGGCACAGAACAGCAAGAAAAACTATCTTTGAAAGATAAACAACTAATTACTTTGCCAGAGTGCCAACTGATCAAATACCCTTTGAATTGCCTTAACTCAACCATTCACTTGGTCTTCTTGTTAAATCTTCTTCATCAACAATAGATATGGTACTCAAATAGATAGCAATAGTCTCACTAGTAAAGGTTTGACATCAATGACAAAATAACAATTGCTTGCAATGTCACTTTCCAACATATTCTACTTCTACTCTAATCCACCTACCAAGTGGGCCCCCTTGGTCGGCTTCTGCTAATCTATGAACACAGAATATGAACAAAAAGTTACTTCATTATCTTTCAAAACTGATTACATGAGAATGATACATGAAACTGAAAAATGAACTTGCTGTGCAAGATACAATCAGAACATTGTATTTCCAAAAATCTTCCAACTTACAAACTATCAATCTCATCCCTATAAATAGAGTATTGAATTTCTTATTCTGAAATAGAAAAAGGAACTAACTAACTAAAACCGCGCCAAAGATAAAAAATAGGAAACACAACAGCCCATGACATATGCAATAAAGTTTGGGTGACCAAGTCAACATGCTGGGAATTCAGAGGGAATATAACAGAGCTACATTCATGCATATCTGAAATAGTGGCTCCTGATTTGTGGTAGCCATGTCTTCTGATGCCATGATGGCTAATCCGTTCAAATCTGGTCTTTAACATCCTCCTTCAATGTTGTCGACCACTCCCAACGACTCCTACTTCCTGGAAGGATTAGTTATCACGCATAAGACATTCATACAAGTAGCTTATTCAAATTAATCCAGATTTTAGAACACACATTCTAATTATTATATGAAATACTGCAACATATATATAATATTGGCATAATATGACATATCTATTCCACCCATGGTTTAATGGTTCTATCTGTACTTGACATAAGTTCAACCGACTAAAAGTTCACAATTGTTCTGATAATACTTAAAAATAGACTATAAGGATTAATATAATGGAGATAGTAAAATGGTCTCATCATTTGCCCCTTGGCAAGCTAAATTCTTGTCCTCAAGCATTAAATCTTCTGGTAGTTGCTATGAAATCTCCAACCTCTGTTCTCCCCCTCCTTTGGCTTTTGAAGGTGTAGTAGAACCCCCTTGTTTTCTCCTAGACATCTACTCTGTGATTTTCCTACAGTCAGTCAAGTCAGTCAGTATTGATGTCATACAGGGGCTAGAGGAGCATTGGTGGCTACATGGTGAGTGGACACCAGAGTTCCTATCTAGTTTGCCTTCCCAGCTACATGTATTTTGGTGCTCTTTGAATAGCTGCTTGGAGGTTGAATACATGCATTGAATCTTCTTACCGCTTCAACATCTGAAAGTAGCACACCATGTACTACCGGCTCGTGTCTCTATAACTGGCCTCCCATCTGTGCTTGCCAATTTTCAATTTGTATGCCCTTGTAGAAGATAAATGCCCTATTCCTTGAATATCAGACTGCTCATTTTTGAAAAACTATGGGCTTCCTTCTAAATTCCTCTATTATACTTAGTATGAAATAGTGATGTATTTTATCAAGAGAAATTATAGTCTTTACTGTGAGTTTCCACTTAACTTAATTATAACTCACATCAACTCTGACAATCATGGAGGATTCGGGAATAAAGGTACGACAGTTGTGCGATATAGCACTTATAACTTTAATGAGACAAGGCTAAGTACAGATTTGAGGTGACATAAAATATTTTAGGCATAAATAGAAATGACAATTTGGAATTAATACACTTCCCTCCCCCCTACGTAATATTGACAAGTGTCCACACTTGGCAGACTTGGCACACATGGCACGAGGAAGGGAACTGGCTTAATGTCGTAATGATATATTTATTGCAGTACTAGATATAATCATCGAAATCTATGCGCTAAAAATGGAAAAAAATTGAAAAGCTTGTACCTGTCATTCGATCTTTGCACGGGCCATTAGAAGGTGGTGTGAGTGGAATGAAATTTGTGGCAGTGTGTGTCAATGTACTTCAGCTCTTATTGAAAGCAAAGAAAGGATAATTTTGATTACGTGGAGGGTGGGTGGGTGGTAGATTAAAGAAATGAGATGAGTTGGAAAGAAGAAGTAGAAAGTGAATGAAGGAATGTACTTCATGTAAACATGAAGTTTTTATTATGGGCATGCTTGATGAAATTTTACTGAAGAGCTGTAGGAAGAAGGTTTGCACCCTCGGCTGCAAGAAGTGTTACCAGTTGCTCGTTTGAAATTTGTTGTTGGAATTGCTACAGGAAGTCTTCTTTTGTTTGAGGTTGGTGATACAACTTTAGCCGATGTCCATTGACTAATAGTTTGAATTGCACTGGGTCAATTGTGGTTAATTGGATGGCTCCATTGGTGAAGACATGGCTTATTTCATATGACCCCAACCATCTTGTCTGCAATTTGCCTGGTATTTATTTGAATCTTGAATCATATAGCAATTCCCAATCGCCAGCTTGAAACTGTTTGTTCTTAATATGTGAGTCATGCCATTTCTTCCTTTTTTTCTGGACTATTTCAGTTCTCTCCAGTGTAGATTTGCACATTTCATCCAAGGAATTGAGATGCAGTAATCGCTCCTTCTGTGCTGCAGGAAGATCTATATTTAACTCCAGTGTTGTTCGCAGTGTTTTGTGTTCAAATTCAATGGGTAGCATTGTTGCTTTTCCATATAACAGATCAAATGGAGTGAACCCTGTGGTGGTTTTCCAAGTTTTTCTATACACCCAGATGACTTCTGTTAGTCTGCTGCTCCAGTCCTGGCGATGCAAATGAACTGTCTTTGTTAAGATGGCTTCTATTTCCCGATTTGTAACTTCAGCCTGTCCATTTGCTTGAGGGTGATAAGGGCTTGAATTCCTATGTCTGATATTATATTCTTTCATGAGCTCTGTTATTAGATTCGAAGTGAATTGGGCACCTTGGTCAGTTACAAGTTCTCTCTGTACTCCATATCTGGTGAAAATCTCATCATACAAAAATTTTGCAACCTTATGGTCTCAGGCATGTTTCATAGCTTTTACTTCGACCCATTTGGTCAAATAATCAGTGCACACTAGGATGTAAGACTTCCCATTGGATGGAGGATCTATTGGACTAATGAATTCCATGCCTCATTTGTCAAATGGAGTTACCACCACCTATGGATGTAATGGCATTTCATCAGATCTAGTTGGTCAGCCCATTCTTTGACATTTGTCACATTTCCTTGTATAGCTGGCTGCATCCTTGTGAAGTGTAGGCCAATAATATTTGATTGTTAAAATCTTTTGGGTTGTTCTTTTTGCTGCAAAGTGTCCCCCACATGGTTCATTATGACAGGCATGAAGAATGTCATATATCTTATCTTCTCGCACACATCTACGTATTACTTGATCAGGTCCAGTGTAAAATAGCATGTTATCAATCCAAGAGAAATTAAATCTTTTCTCGACAAGCAGTGTCCTATCCTTGTAAGAAAAATGTGTTGGCATTTTGTTTGTTGCAAGGTAATTAGCTATGTCAGCATACCACGGACTTTGGACAACAATATGAAACAAATTCTCATCTGGAAATGCATCATCGATCAGTGTAGCATCTTCTTCAGTATGGTGGATTCTTGATAGATAATCAGCTACTACATTTGCCTTTCTAGGCTTGTCAACTACACTAATGTCAAATTATTGCAAAAGAAGAAGCCATCTTGCTAACCTGCCTGTGATAGTAGGTTTGTTCATGAGATATTTTATTGCTGCATGGTTAGTATGGACAAAAATAGGATAGCCAGTTATGTAATGACATAATTTATTTAGAGAATAAACTACTGCTAGTAATTCTTTCTCGATCATTGTATAGTTTAATTCTGGTCCATGGAGGCTTTTACTAATGTAGTAAATTGCATTCTCTAGGTTACTAGAATTTTGTCCTAGGACAACACCTATTGCGTAGTCTAAAGCATCTGTATGAATGTGAAATGGCAAAGTCCAATCAGGACCCCAAAGTATGGGTGCAGTGGTTAACAATTTCTTAAGCTGCAGGAAGGATTCATTACATTCCTTTGTCCAATTGAATTCCGCCTCTTTGGTAAGAAAAGTATACAGAGGACTATCTATTTGACTAAAATTTTGGATAAACCTCCTATAGTAGTCAGCATGTCCTAGGAAATACCTAACTTCTTTATGCTTTGTAGGAATAGGTAATGTGAGGATTACCTCTATTTTCGCAGGATCTACCTGGATCCCAACTTTGGAGATAAAATGTCCCAGCACTACGCTTTCTTGCATCATCATGAAGCATTTCTCACTGTTGAGAGACAAGTTGTGTTCCTGACATCTGATTAGTACTCTTTCCAAAATCTTCAGGGCTTCCTCAAAGGTGACACCAAATGTAGTAAAGTCGTCCATATATATCTCCATACAATCATGTGATATGTCAGCAAAGATGCTAATTACAGCTCTTTGGAAAGTAGCTGGTGCATTGCATAAGCCAAATGGTAATATAGAATAGGCATATGTGCCCCAGGGGCATGTGAATATAGTCTTCTCTTGATCTTCTGGAGCTATGTTGATCTAGTTGTAACCACTGTATCCATCCAGAAAGGAGAAGTATTTCTTACTGGCCAGAGTGCCCAGGACTTGATCAATAAAGGGTAAAGGAAAATGATCCTTCTTTGTGGCATTATTCAACTCTCTGTAATCCACACATATTCATGATTTCCCCTATTTCTTAGGCACGATGACCAAAGGTGATACCCACTTGCTATCATAGATTGGATAGATGAAACCAACATCTAGTAATTTTTCTAATTCACTTTTGACTATCTCTCTCAATGCTGGATTTATCCTTCTTTGAAGCTGGCATAGTGGTAAGCTACCATAATTAATGTAGATCTTATGAGTGCAGAGTTTGGGGTTCAAACCTAGCATGTCTCCATAATCCCAAGCAAATTCTTTCTCATGCTTACGTAAGAGTTTTGTTAACAATGCCAATTGTGGGGGTGGAAACTTGTTGTTCACATGGAGATTGTGACCTTGGGAAATTTCTACTGTAGTTGTTAGCTCTACCATTGACATATCAGGTAGTGGGCTTGTAGCTACTTCACATGGTAACAATTGGCTAATTATCTTAGGGCTTGCTAGAAAGACACAGTCTTCATAGGTACATAGCTGCAGAATAACACTTTCAAAAATATCCTTTGCTACTATACACTCATTGGTAAGAATACTCTATATTACATCATCTTCCTCTTGCATTTTCAGAAAAGACTGTCTATGCATCATCGTAAGCTGAGCAACAGAGTTGACCTCTTCTCCTTCATCCCCTAGTTCTGGCCAAATAGGATCTCTCAAGTCTGGCTGAGGCTGGGTAGGAGGATAGAGTGCTAGCTTCTTTAGTGCCTGACCATTTGAAATTGTCATACTTCCTGATCTGCAATTAATTTTTGCATTAGTGGTGGCTAACCAAGGTCTCCCTAAGATGATTGGATAGCCAGCAAAGTTTACTTTTGGTGATAAGATGAGAAAATCTGCAGGGTATTCCCATGAGTCTAAGGTGACTACCACATCTTCTATAAGACCATCTGGAGTGACTGTTGAACTATCAGCATGTTGTAATATTGTTGGTGTTGTTCTCAAACCCTCTATACTTAGTCTGTGCATTGTATCTTTAGTCATTACATTTATGGTTGCTCCCAAATCAACTAAAGCATTTTTAAAAGATTGTCCATTAATTATCAAATCTACTACTAGACTTCCAGGGTCTAAATACTTGGGTATAAATACCTTGCCCAACATGATATCATAAATTTTCCCTATTACATGAACTGTTTGAGGGTCCTTTTTCCTTCCAGGCTTTTCAAGGCATGCGTCCTTAATAACTTTCCCATAGATAGGAACATCTTTGATATCTTGAAACAGAGGTATTTGGATGTGCATATTCTTCAGCTCCTCAAGAATGTCAAAAGGCATTTCTTCTTGGGATATAGGCTTTTCTATTGTGAGCCTTTGTGGAAAAGGAGGGTCAACTGAGGTTTCAATATCAGTTTTGATGGATTTTTGAGTTGATTGGGTGGTATTTTGTAATGTAGCTTCTGGAAGAGGTGTTGATGCTGCAGGAGTGTTTGCAACTTCTATGATAATAAGATGTTCAGGTGCAGAGAGAGTAGTACCTAACCTCAAATGGATATCAGATATCTCTAGAGTGTAGGTAGTATACTGCTTTGTATCAGTGGTATACACTGGCTGATACTATTGCTTGCTATTTGGATTTGGTTGCGGCTGAGCAGGAAATTAGGTTTGCTTTGGATTGGGGCTAGTGGCTGCAGGAGGTGGCATTATTGCAGGAGGCAGGACTGGCGGCGGTAGTTGTGGAAAACTAGGATTTTGGTTAGGCCACTGTGGAGGCCCCCTCCATTGGTTATTTTGTTGCCAATTTCCTTGCGGTGGTTGCCACTGGTTATTTTGCTGGTTAGGCCACTGGTTATTTTGCTGGTTAGGCCACTGGTTATTCTGCTGGTTTGGCCACTAGTTATTTTGCTGGTTAGACCACTGGTTATTCTAGGCTGGCTAAGAGTATTGAGGAGTATTCTGATAACTTTGGTTTTGCCATTGACTATTGTAAGGATTTGAAAACTTTAATGGGTCCTGAGGCATACCTTGTCTTGAAGCCCATGGTCGACGTTGAGCAATGAAGAACACTTGCTCTTCGTCTCCTTCTATCTTCATGTACTCGGTAGGCAAATGTTGATTTTCCAGGTTTGCCACTAGCTTGCATTCACAGTCTTTCTTTTGTTTACAACAATGTGGACAGTACTCAAGTAACTACAATTCAACATTTGCATGTTTCTTCTTAGCAGTCATGGTATCGAGATGCATAGCAACATCATGAATGATGTCTTTCTTGAAATCTTCTAGCAAATTAGATATCTCCAACTTAGAAACTCCCGAACTACTCCCTTTAATGATTGTAGACCGATATACTCTACTTTTCTTCCCAGTTGATCTTGAGTAGTTGAGACAGATTTTCTTGAGGTCATCCCAAGAAGATTGGGATATTTCCCCACCATCCATGAGGTCCAATGCTTCCAAACAGCTATCGTTCACTCCTCTTAAGAAGACTAGTTTCTGTGAATCCTCCACCAGAACATGTTGGGGATTCTTCTGTATGGTGTATAAAAAAAGTGAAACATAGTCCTCCAAAGTTTTGTCCTCCTTCTACGACATTCTAAAAATTTCATCTCCCCTCGGGTCACTCCCCTTGAAATATTCTTTGTATTTTTGCAGAAACAGAGTCTGCATCTCATCCCATGTGCCTGTTGCATTTGCTCCTAGGCCCATGAACCATCGTAAGGCCAACTCCTTTAGTGTTGCTGGAAACAACTTGAGTTTATGGGCATCAGTGTTATAGTCAAAGATACGACAGAGGATGTCAAAATCAAACAAAAATGTGTCAGGATCTTTGGTTATCAGCCCATAAAACTTCTGAAGTGCAGCAGAGGGTATATTTTTGAGATTGGCATTGTTTATAAGGCTCGGTAGAGGAAACATGAAAGTAGGTTGTTCCATTAATGGAGGTATTGGGAGTTGGTGTTGTTGTTGGAAAGGAATATTAGCGACAGGATTGTTAACAACAGGTGTGTTTGGGTCAGAATTATCAAGAAAGTTGGCCAAGATTTTAGTGAAAGGCCAAAAACCACTTATATCAAAAGGTTTTTCTCCAACGGAAGATGTTGCAGGAAACTCAGGACTTGCGTCAACAACAGGAAACTCAACATCATCTTGCTCATTCAAATTCGCAGGTTCTCCTGGAAGAAATTTGCCATATTCATTTCTTCTTCTTCCCCTTTGATGCATGCAAATGAATTCTTCACACCGGTGAAGCAAATTTAGGACCACAAACTACTAACTAGCTAGAAGAATGAAAAATGACTCAGAAAGTTTCTTAGCTTGACACCATCCTCGGTAACGACGCCAAAAATGAACCACCTCACAATAGGTGCTTAGTAATTGTGCCCAAAGCCTCTCTTAGGAATAGTTTATTCAATCTAAGGATCACTTCTCCCACCATGAGGTGCATTTAGTTTGTCAACGCAGGGACATATACTTGAAATGGTATAGCACAGTATATGCACTAAGTTCCTTAAAGAGCCACTCTACCTATGTTGCATGAAAGTAAAGTACATGAAAGGAATCTATACTAAGGCTGCAAGAAAGGAAACACACTTACTCCTTAATAAAATGAATGCTACAACTTGCAAACTCTACTTAAACTTATTCTTTCAACCTAGAGCATTCACTATAACTATCCTTGCAAGTGCTGCAGGAACATTTATGAAGTACAATGTTGCAGGAAGAAACTGTAATCTTATATCTAGAATGTTGGAAATGAAGAAAGTAAATCTATTCTACTTCTACTCTAATCCACCTACCAAGTGGGCCCCCTTGGTCGGCTTCTACTAATCTATGAACATGAAATATGAACCAAAAGTTACTTCATTATCTTTCAAAACTGATTACATGAGAATGATACATGAAACTGAAAATGAACTTGTTGTGCAAGATACAATCAGAACATTTTATTTCCAAAAATCTTCCAACTTACAAACTATCAATCTCATCCCTATAAATAGAGGATTGACTTTCTTATTCTGAAACAGAAAAAGGAACTAACTAACTAAAACCGCGCCAAAGAGAAAAAATAGGAAACACAACAGCCCACAACATATGCAATGAAGTCTGGGTGAACAAGTCAACATGCTGGGAATTCAGAGGGAATATAGCAGAGCTACATTCATGCATATCTGAAACAGTGGCTCTTGATTTGTGGTAGCCATGTCTTCTGATGCCATGATGGCTTATCCATTTGAAGCTAGTCTTTAACATCCTCCTTCAATGCTGTCGACCACTCCCAACGACTCCTACTTCCTGGCAGGATTAGTTATCATGCAAAAGACATTCATACAAGTAGCTTATTCAAATTAATCCAGATATTAGAACACACATTCTGATTATTATATGAAATACTGCAACATATATATAATATTGGCATAATATGACATATCTATTCCACCCATGGTTTAATGGTTCTATCTGTACTTGACATAAGTTCAACTGACTAAAAGTTCACAATTGTTCTGATAATACTTAAAAATAGAGTATAAGGATTAATATAATAGAGACAGTAAAATGGTCTCATCAATGATCTTCCTGATAAGATCAATCAGACTAAAGACATGGTGGAAAGTGTAAATACTTTGTTTACATTTTTCAAAGGGAAAGACCTGTTAGTAAAAGATAAATTGAAGGTTTTTGGTGAAAGTTAGAAATCTATTATTCCTCCTATTTATGACAAGGATGGTAACTTGAAACAAATTAATTTCTCGCGAGGAGAATTTGATATGATTTCAAAGAATATAGAGGTGCTTCTACATATGGACAAGGACATTCACATTCATGGGTTCAATGAGATAATGGATTCCCTTTTTCAGAGCTGAGGTAGTTTTCAACAAGTTTATTTCAGATGTAAGGGTTTTCACAGATGCTCATTGGTTGGAGTCAGTTACACAATTGGAGGTTATAAAGGGATTTAGTTGGCCTACAGATAAAGAAGTTTCCAGATGGGAGAAGATGCTAAAGGGAGGCAAGAAGGCCTCAAGCTGATTGTTTTTGTCTTGTTTAGGAAGTTAGATGACTTGGCACCTAGGCGATGATAACATGGAGGATAACTACATTCAAAGGCATCTTGAGTTTTCTATTGTAGCTGGGGATGACCTTTGGGACATATAACGAAGTTATTCTGAATATCAATAGACAAAGGTGCCAAAGTCTAGCTGTTTCTCAGCTCCCAAGATCAAGTTCAAGTTTTTGTTTAGTGTTCTTGCTTCTTGCTTCTTTTTGTTTTTTGTGTTGTTAATTTGTAATTTTTGTTCCAAGTGATCTGAAGATTGTTGCATTACTTATCTATAAAAGGAATTCCAAGATCAATTGAAGGGGTTCCCATTTTTCTATGTTATGTCAGTCTAGTCAATACAATATAGCACATTTTGAAGTTATGCATTTTCTGAGAAGCATGTATGGTGTTTGATGGTAAATAAGCAAGTAAAGTTTGATAATAGGTCTTTGTATTGAATGTGAACTCTTTATGGATTGAATACAAATTAAGGATTGGTCTCAATTTGTTTCTCTGGTTTATCGAGAATTAGTTTGTTATCTTTTTCTATCTTTCAAGGAAAGAATTAAATATACTGAGATAATTAACTATCATATTTTATGATTTGTTGCAAATCTAATAATATTTATCCATAGAAATGATAAGTTATATGTAAGGCATATTTTCTTTGAGTTATGTGTTGAGCATTTAATGAAATTTGCTATCAAATATTTTATACTTTTATATGACTCTGTAACCCAAAATGGATTAGGCACTGGTCATAGGTGATGCATGAAGTGTATGGTGAAACAAACTCAAAATATAAAACTATCATGTGCTTTGTATGTCTGATAAATTGTTGTAGTTTATCTCAGGTATCCATGTTGTCATCTGCTAAGGAGGTTTTAGAGAGTTATTTGAATAAGTATATGAGTAAAAGGTACACCCGCCTGATTTTTAAGGATCTTGAAGTGTAGAAGGTCTAATGACCTTGCTAATGTTGGGATTCCCTTGTGGATAAAGTGGTGATTGATTTTATTACGTTCTTTGATAGTCATAATGAATATTAATGATCTTTTAGAATCAAGGGTAGTAAGAAAAAAACACCAACAAGGCCAATAATAGGATCTTGCAATTTTCCAACACTGACCAAAGACTTGTAAGAGCCTCCACAGGAGAGTTCAAAATTTTGAGTAACCCATCTATGAAAGGGCAATCACCCGACCCAGAGGGGTCACCCTTAGAATCCTCCACCCTACGGGAGAGACACATTAGTCCTTCATTTTAGAGTGTTTTGTTGTTTTAGACTTGTAGTCAACAATAATGACGTAGTCATGGTCATAGTTTCCCCAATGGAGATGGTCCAACCTGTTGGCAAGTTGACTCCCAGGGAGTATATGTCTTATTTTTTGTTGTCATTATGGCAACAAAGTCATATGAAGTTTTGACAATAAACTATGAAGTGAAAAAGTGTAGAAGACAGAATAGAACAATGACTTGCAGTCGATCAGGGCATCAGCGCACATGCGTACGATCACATCAGGATATGCACGTTCAAAATTAAGCTCTATAGTATGTTATTATGCTTACCCTATACACGCATGGTGTAGAATGGCAGTACAGACAAGTTACAGAAAGAACAAGTACACTAGCAGTTCAGAATACAAAGTATGAAGCCAACTTCATGATTTTGATTAGCGTGTAATCGTTTGTTATGTAAAGGCTAAGCGCCTATTATATTAAGTTTGTAATCATATATTTTAAAAATTTTTGCAAACACACTTAAGCCAATTTGTTTGGAAGTGTTGTGTATTATGTTTTTGGGCCGACTAAGGTCTTGTTTGTAGTCGCATCTATTCAGGCATAAAGTTATATATATGTAATGCAAAGATACATTTGAAGTGTCATTGAAATAGTTAGAGAAGATGTATAGTAGATTAGTATGAAGATATCAGTATGAGATAGAGCCCTTAAAGAAGTTAAGAGCATAAGCACATAACTAGAACTGATCAGACATCTGTGTCACATACAACAGTTCATTTTTGGATATAGTGCATATATATTCTCAGGAGGTTGTAGCCTTCTTTCTCTTTGAGCAGTGAGCTCTTGGACAGTGAGTCCTCACCCCTAACAGGGTTGTTTGTAAAAGACTCCTAATAGGGTCATACCCTTAACCAGGTCATTGTACTTACATTGTAAAGACTGCTCCTAACAGGGCAAAGGAACTCTAACAGGTTCATTATACTAGTGCAATATTTGTGGGTACTAATTCCCACCGAGGTTTTCCTCTAATCAAGGTTTCCCCATAATCATATCAAGTGTTATGTGTTATTTTGTTAAGCTTCATTGGATGCATATTTGATTTATGTTTAAGTTGCTGAATTTGAATAATTAGCTAAACACTGATTCAACCCCCCCCTCTTAGTGTTTCCAACAATTGGTATCAGAGCATGGTCCTCAGAGAGAAAAGTTTAACCACTTGAGGAGATCATGGATTCAGTAGAAGTCAAAGATCTAAAAAATAATCTTGAATCAGCCCTTGAAGATATAGACAGATCTGAGAAAGAAAATGAAGAACTCAAACTAAAATTTGATGGCTCACAAATGCTTATCAAGAAACTAAGGAAAGAACTAAAAGATTGCTCCACCAATGATTTGAAACTGAATGAAGAGAACATGTCTCTGAAAGATAAGATAGAAGAATTGAATGATCAGTTAACTAATAGATTAACAACTATTGAAGAAAAGAACAAAGAAAACAAATAGTTGGATGAAGAACTCATGCAAGCCAATATGAAAATCTTGGAATTGGAAAATATCAAGAACAAAATTGAATCTGAATTGTCAGCAGAAAAAGACAAGATTGATAAACTACACACAAGCTCTGATTTGATTCAATCACAAATCTATGCACAAAAGATAAAATGTGACACCATTGGTATGGGATATAGTTTAGCTCAAATTGAGATCAACTCATTACAAGAAAGAAAGAAATCTCTAACAGAATCTTCAGAAGAAAAGAAAACTGAAAATCATGAAGAGACTAAAGCAGAATCACCAAAAGATAAGCATAAGGAAGTCAACCGTACTTGCTATGCCTGTAACAAGCATGGACACTTGGCAAGAGATTTTAAGAATGTAAGACCCTTCAATGGTTATTGTTACTCTTGTAATAAGTTTGGTCATGGGGCTATTCATTGCTAAACAAATCAAAGAAATCAACCACAACTAAACCAAAGGAATCAAACTCAATTCAATCAGAGAAATCAACCTCAAAGAAACTTGCAGAACATAACATGTCAGATATGTAACTACAATGGACACACAACCAAGCAATGCAGCATGATGAATAACAACACCAGACCTCCTATCATCTGTCACTCATATGGAAAAGCTGGACATATCTCAAGGTTTTGCAGATCAAGAACAAAAGGACAAGAGAATCCCAAGAAGTCTTTGTTTGAAGAATTAAGAGAAGTCAAGTTTGTGGAAGCCAAAGCTAACTCAGATAAAATATGGGTTAAAGTAAAGAAGGATAATGAAGAGAACAAGGTAGCAGATGCATCCTCAGTGGACACACCTTCTACTTCTGAATAGTTGACCCACATGTTCTTAGGGGGAGTTATTCTAGCTCTGAACCCCTGCGTGTCTGGTATACTCACCTCTGAGTATGCGCCTATGGATTCATGCATGTAATCACAAACTGAGGTTGTATGCATTCACACATTGCCTTTACTTTGTTCAGAACAAAGTTTGAAATTCTTTCTATAAACCACTTTACGACAACGAGCATTAAATGCAATTGATCTTTGTATAAACTGGCAAAAGATCTTAAAAACCTCACTTTGCATTTGAGATTGAAGCATTCAGAAAGAAGATAGGCATCGAGCATCAAAGCACTAATAGCTTGAAGGATTAGTTGGTTTGTGAATGGATTACATTTGGAATGGAACCCTAGCAGTCACGTCATTTCAGAATCATTGTGAAACCCTATTTAACCTAGTTGCAAGTAAGTATGGAAACCCCTATTGTATTTGACATTGCTAAGAGGAAGAGATTTGTTTTTAAGAAGCATCCATTCAAGTCCATACTGGATGATGATGAAGGAGAATTCTCTAGGACTCTGCTAGGAGTCATACATGTAGAATGTTATGTATGTGGAGCCTAATCAGACTCAGTTTCTTTCGGCGCGATTTCCCCCCCCCAGACATATCTATTTGAGCCCCTTGCGGGGTCCTGGGGCAGCGCCCCAGGCGGGGTCAAGGGGCAGAGCCCCTTGCAGGGTCCTGGGGTAGCGCCCCAGGCGGGGTCAAGGGGCAGAGCCCCTTGTGGGGTCCTGGGGTAGCGCCCCAGGTGGGGTCAAGGGGCAGAGCCCCTCAACGCCAACAATGATTTAATAATATTGTAAAGGGTCAACCATTTATTTTCTATTAGTCAGAGTATTTTTTGCCCTAATTAGGTTAGGTCAAATATGCTTGTGAAAAGGGCTTAGGGTTTCGAGATTTCAATGTATGAGGGATTTTTCATAGCTTCCTGTGACGGTATTGAGTTGCAGGTTTCAGATTGTAATCGCTGGATAATAATAAAAACATTGGACTCATTGTTGGTGGACGTAGCCCAGGGATTGGGTGAACCACGTTAAATATCTGTGTTATTTATGTTCTCTTCCGTGTTTATATTTGCATTTTTATGCTTATTATTCTAACATAGAAGACATCTACGCATATGTTTATTGCAAGAAGGAAACAGTTGGAGACAAGAACATTGCATCTCTCATGGGTTCTATGATGAAACCAGATTATACATTCAAGGATGAATACGCGCATCTCACTGATAACCCTATCTTTGAGTATTCCAATGTGCACGAGTTTTATGAGCCAGAATGGGTGAAGATATTACTGAGCAGGATACATGATGATCTATACTGGATAGGTGAGGTTCCTATTTGCATCATTGCAGATCTAATTCATGAGATGACTAGACTTCCCAAGACTGGACCAGTTCTTCCAACTGGAAAAGATGTTAAGAAACAAGTTGAGAAAGCATGCTTATCCAGGAGTGATAGGCACGGTATGATAGTTGATCCCATCAAGGAAGATGACATAAAGCTAGTTACCATGATACTAGGTTATAAATTCCAGCACACAAGCAAACTAAACAGTGTATCTGTAGCTACTGTCTTAGCAGCAATAAAAATGGTGAGTGACAATACTCAGGACAACCTATGTGAGATTTTGTGCACTCAATTGATTGACAACATCCAAGCTATTAAGCATGACAAGAGAAAGATATTCAGGTTTGGCTCACTGATCATATATCTTTACTTCCACATAGTAGGAAAGGTTTCAAATCTCTACCTAAACAAAAGCAAACCCACTATGTCATGGATTTCACTGAAATCCACATCAGAGAGTAGTGTGAAGGATTCTATGGACATGAACATCAAGACATTCAAAATCAAGATGTAGAAGAGGCTCAGGATACCTGAGAAAATAGTTGATAAGTACAAAGACACCATATGATTTATGGTGGAGACTGACTGTACTTGCATGGAGGTAGTTAAGCCTAGATCAAAATGGATTCACCCTCTTGGTTATGAATTCGAAGAACATGTTCTGGAAGGTTATGCTCAAGTCCTCTTATCTGCGCCCAAGGATCCCAATGAACCTAGATGGGGCACTTACAGAGAAAAGACAAATCAAGTTGATTTTGTCTTATACAGTGCTGAGAACAAAAGGAAGGCATCTAGGAGTACCTCAAATATCCTTAGAGTTCATGCTGTTACACAAGAAGATCTTGACAGAGCTAGAGAAGCTAAGATAGCCAAAGAACTTGAGAAGACTCCCATAGAAGTAAAAATAGAAAATACTGATGATATGCCCAAGAAGAAGAAGAAGAAGAAATCAAATGAAGATAAATCTGTGCCATCAACCACCATTGATCTAGATGCATCTCCACCATCAGTACCTAGCAAGAAGTCTAGAGGAAGAAAGGAAGCGCCCACTAGTCATCCATCCTCAAGAACTACAAGGAGCAAGGTAAAGAACACACAAGATCCTCCTAAGATAGGTTTTAGACCTAGTCTTAATGTCTTAAGTAACATAATTATCAATGAAGGAAGACTAGAGTCTCTCAAGAATGTATATGAAAAATATCAAGAGATAGACAAACCAGAGATTCATTCTATGATCATCTCTCATATGATTAAGTTCAAACAGACTGTATTGGAACTCAAGACTGTCATACCAGACAAGGTATGGAACATACTTGATAGGTTAAAGAGGCAAGCAATTGAAGAGGATATGAGGATAAGAGAAGAAACATTAGATAGTCTTCTCCTGATGTGCTCGCATGATGAGAAAGTCATTTTGTTGGATTTAGTAAAGTCACGCCTAAGAACCAAAACAAGAATTCTTTATATCATGAACAAGGAGTATGATCTGGTCGGTGAAGAGACTCATAAAGAATTTGAGCTGGTATTTTTGGATAGACATATGTATCCATCAACGATGCCTATAGCTAAGGCAACTCTAGTTCCTCCTAAACAGGTTGCAGAACTAGTAATTCAGAATGCACCTAAGACAGGTCCACAGGTTTCAACACCCTTAGTCTCAATAGCCTCTGATACAAAAAATGATTTAGAGGATACTATAGTGATTGATGATATCAAGATATCAAGATATCTATGACCACTTCTGATAATGATATGGATAAAGTTGAAAAATCATTTGTAAACTTGGAAGAGACAGAGAAGGCATGCACTGATGATACATCTATGCAACAAGATAAAGTTCCGTCTATAGATTCAACAAACTTGAACAAAGAGGAAGATAATCAAAACAATGAGACACCAGTCATGGAGATACCAGTTAAAATTGAATGCATGGATACGATTTAGAATACCATATTCACACCATCCATTCAACCATCCACCTCATTGTTGTCAAGTTTAACTCCTGACTCAGCTAGTCTGGATGCTTGGGGAGAAGAAGACATGATCAAGATCAGTGTCCTAGCCATGGAAAAGGCCAAAGAGAAATAGGGTATGAGGAATCCTCTCTTCTTAGAATTATTAAACATTCTGAATGACTTAGTACCTGCAGACAAGAAAGTAGCAAAAATTTAATCAGTTGATGATGTAGAAAGTATACTAATGAGCTTCAAAGCACATTTTACAAGCTTAGTAGACTCAGCTACTAGAATTATAGAAGATGAGTACAAAAAGGAAAGGTTGAATGAAATAGTAAAGAACTTTACCTTAGACCTAAACTCATTAAAGATTGGTTAGTCTATGTTGAAAGAATTAGCAGCAAAAAGCAGGAAGGTTATAGCAAACTGCATGGACAGATGCAAACTCACCTCTAAACACATCAAAAAGATAGAGGAAGAAGATATCTTTGTTGACAATGTTAGAAAATCAGTTGAAACATCCACACAAGAAATGAACATCTGCAACAATATCTATTAAGGTCAACTGGATAAGATAGAAAAGGCTAAAATGGAGATCAATAAGATAAGGACCCGACATACTCAATTGAGAAATGCACTTGCGCCCTCCTTAGCAGTTCTGGATGAGAACATCAAACAGATTGATGCCACTATTGTCACATATGATCAAGGTCCCTACATGGACCTGATAAAAATGGAGAAGCTCACTTATG
>MU224659.1:1157617-1172174 GCA_018584345.1 Thuja plicata | reverse complement strand
CCATGTACAAAGGTGATGCTGACTCATCTGATACTCTCAACTTATACTCTTTCCTCTGAATCAGGTGTGAAACCTCTTAAGATGAATGCTATTGATAGGTTCTTGCAATTCATCACCATCACAATCGAACAATTTGTAGGTCCGCATTCCAAAAGAAGAAACAATGACAAAAGGACCAAGCCAATTGGCTTCCCACTTTCCTTTTTTTTCTCTATCAACCTAATTTTTTAGATTTTCTCTCAATACTAGATCTCCCACTTGAAAGGTTCTTGGTTTAATATGTTTGTTATAGTTCCTGGAAATTTTATTCTGATACACTTTCAAATGATCATAGGCTTGAGTTTGATGTTCCTACAACATCTCCAATTGTTGAATTCGAGCAACTCTATAGTCCTCATCCGTGATTAATCCATGCAATGACACTCTTAGGGATGGTATTTCAACTTCTAAGGGTAGAAGAGCTTCAGCCCCATAAACCAATGAAAAATGTTTAGCTCCTGTCAGAGTGTGAATACTAGTCCTATAGGCCCATAATGCTAGATTTATTTGAAGATGCCAATCTTTTCCTGACTTTCCAACGGATCTCTTAAGGATTTTAAGGATGTTCTTTTTGGTAGCCTCTACTTGTCCATTACCTTGGGGATAGTAAATGGATGAAGAGTGATGTGTAATATGGAATGTGTCACAATGTTCATCAACATCTTTGTTCTTAAACTATTTTCCATTATTCGTGATGATGGTGTGAGGAATGCCATATCTGCAAATGATATGATTTAGGATGAACATGGAAATTTGCTTCCCCATTGCAGTTGTTAAAGGGATGACCTCAACCCATTTAGTGAAGTACTTTGTTGTCGTGAGAATATACTTGTGTCCATTTGAAGAAGGTGGATAAATCATTCCAATAAAATCAAAGCCCCATTGATAGAATGGCCATGGTGTGACAAATGGGTGTAACTCTTGTGCCGGTGCATGGATCATGTCTCCATGGTATTGACATTTTGCACAAACTTTGTCAAACTAACAAGCATCTCTTTCTAAGGTTTTCCAAAAGTACCCTATGCATAGGATTTTCTTAGCTAGGTTTAAACCACTTGAATGTGACCCACAAATCCCCTCGTGGACATCTTTTAAAGATAATTTTGATTCATCTTCCTCTAGGCATCTAAGGATCATTCTGTCAAGACCTTTACGATACAATGTGTCAAAAAGGATGATATAATGAGCCACTTGTCTTATGAAATTTTTCTTTTGAGCACGGGTTTGGTCTATGGGTAAGGTTTGATCTTTTAGGTAGGCATAAATGGGTCCATACCATGGTGATTCATGTTCATTTAGAAGGGCAATAATTTGGGTATCAGGTAGGTCAAATGCTGGTTTAACCAATTCTTCCACTAAGAACTCATACTTTTCATTTTGATCGGGCATTTGAAGCAAAGATGCCAAAGTAGCCATTGCATCCGCTACTCTATTCTTGTCTCTTGGAATTTGTTCAAAATTAATCAAAGAAAAGTAATTTTTCCAATCATCCTCCAATCTTTTTTAAGGCATCAATTTTTCATCCTTGGTATTATATTCATCATTAACTTGATTGATGACTAATTGAGAGTCCCCATAGACTTGTAATTCTTTGACATTCCATTCCAACGCCATCTTGATACCTATGACCAAAGCTTCATACTTTTCTATGTTGTTGGTTCAAGGGAACAATAACTTGTAAGATTTTGGGATTGTGTAACCTTGTGGTGTAATCAAAAGAATGCCTGCTCCACTACCAGTTTGGGTGTAAGATCCATCAAAGTATGAAGTCCATGTCTTAGCTTCCACATTAACAATTTTAGAATCCTGAAACTCCACTTGAATAGGATGTGTAGATTCTTGAGTATATTCATCCAATTGATCGGCAATAACTTGACCTTTGATTGCTTTCCTATCAACATACTCAATGTTGAATTCACTAAGCACCATTACCCACTTTGAAGTCCTTCCAGTTAAAGTTGTCGTGCTAAGTAAGTATTTTAATGGATCGATTTTGGCTATGAGCTTCACCTTATACATTAACATATAATGTCTTAAATTTTGAGAGGCAAATACCACTGCTAGGCAAGCACTTTCCATGAAGCTATAGTTTAATTCATATTTGATCAATGTTCTACTCAAGTAGTAGATAGCTCTTTCTTTTCCTTCATCATCTTCTTGTGCCAATAAGACTCCTAAAGAAATTTCCGTTGCTGAAATATAGAGTAATAAAGGTTTTCCTTGAATAGGTGACATCAAGATAGGTGGATTCATCAAGTATGTTTTCAACAATCTAAAGGCTTTATCACACTCATCCCATGTGAAGATGGTGTCTTTATGTAGTAATCTGGTGAAAGAATGGCATTTTTCCGCCAATTGCGAAATGAACCTCCTTATGGATTGAAGCCTTCCTTGAAGTGACCTCATTTGAATTATATTCTTTGGAATGTCCATGTCCATTATTCCTTGTACTTTTTTAGGATCTACTTCAATGCCTTTTGCTGAAACAATGTACCCTAGGAGTTTTCCAGATTCTACCCCAAAAGCACATTTCTTTGGGTTGAGTCTCACTTTGAATTGTTCTAGCCTTGTAAAAATCTTGTCAAGTATGGATAAATGATCTTTTCTTTTATGTGACTTAGCCATAATGTCATCCACATAATCTTCCATAAAGGTGTGCATCATGTCATGGAAAATGGTAGTCATTTCTCTTTGATAAGTGGCTCCGGCATTTTTGAGATCAAAGGGAATTACATTCCAAAGAAAAGTACCCCATGGGCATGTAAAGGCTATGTTCTCTTGATCCTTAGGTGCAATGCGAATTTGATTATACCCACTAAATCCGTCCATAAGTGAAAACATAGAATGACCCGCAGTGAGATCCACAATAGCATCAATGCTAGGCAATGGAAAGTCATCTTTTGGACAAGCAAGGTTTAAATCTCTAAAATCCGTGCAAACTCTTATGGTTTTATCATGTTTGGTAATTGGTACAATGTTGGAGATCCATTCGGCATATGCAATTACTCTTATAAATCCCACCTTGAGTAATTTTTCCAATTCTTCTTTGACTAAAAGGGTAACATGTGGATGCATTTTTCTCAACTTTTGCTTGATGGGCTTAACCCTGGGGTTCACATTTAAATGATGCATTATGAAACTTGGATCTAATCTGAGAATTTCAGCATATGACCATGCAAATTTGATTTGTTTTTCTTGAAAGAATTCAATGAGTTCTCTTCTCTCCAAGGAACTCAAAGATGTTGCCAAGTGAATGAATTTAGGATCTCCTTTGGTTCCAATGTTAACCTTTTCTGTGGGTTTAATGAGTATAGGTGATCTTTCATCTTCATGAGCTGGTAAGGTGTCCAACCTCTCTCCCTTAGGTGCCACAGTTGGGTTTTAACCTTCAGAAACATCCCTTATTTTTACTTTTTTTGGGTCTAGCACTGCCACATGGTGGTTTTCACCACTAGACCTTCTCATTTTTTGTATATTTTATTTTCATTTTTTGGATTAAGAGGTTAAAAACCTACCCGTATCATCATGTTCAGAGTGTATTCATTGATGGAAGAATTGGGTTCAACCGCATTGAGGTATAAGGCCATTGCATTGTCATTTGGGAAGTAGAGTAAGTCATTTGGCTCAGAGAGATCCCAATCAATAAGTTCAGGGTGCATTAAGGATAAGGATTCATTGGATGGGCTTTCATTTGAAGGATTTAAGGACATGACTTCATTTGATGGTTTATACATTGTATCGTCAAGGTCTATGACATGTGCCTTGTCAAGATGGTCCATGGAAGAAGGATCAAAATCCTGTTCATTAGAGTCCTCTAAGATTTCTATGGGAAAGAAAGCATGTGGATTAAACAATAGGTTAGAATCTCCCACCCACGAAGGTACCCAAGGTTCACCTACCCATTGAGTTTAAGGAGGTGCTTGTTCTACATTAAAGTGTTGAGGTTCACTTCATGTTTGAGTTGAATTCAAACTTTGAGTCACATGTTCTTGATTCTCAACTTTAGGAGGAGTTGAATAAGTGTGAATGGTATAAACCTCTATGTCATGACAAGATTCTTCAGACAAGGAATCCCACTCATAATCCCTAGAATCATCTTCACTTTCATAACCTACCATATGGATATGTGCACAAAAATCATGCATGGGACTTGAACTTTCTCCTTTATATTGAAAACCTATGTCGGCTTTCTCTTCTTTTGCTCTCCAAACTGGTTCAATAGGTTCTAACAACCCTCTATGTCAAACTCCTAAGGTTCCTCTTCCCGTATACCCCATTTTCTTCATGATATCAAATCCTTTTCCATATTGATCAGTTTGGATGTTGATATGTTGCACCCTTTCATTGGAGATAGGAATTATCCTCCTCTTTATAAAGCCATTGTAATACCTCATTATCCTCTTTTTCCATTTCTTGCTTATCACATTCTCTCACAAAATGGGAATTGTATTTATGAGGTTGATGATCTTTGGATGGCTTCCCATGTGTCCTTGGAGATGTAGGTAAATCAAATAGGGAAATGGAATATTCCCCTACCCCTTTTGAGTGAATTTTGCATTGTTTCTCAAATTGTTTCATCAGGTCACCCATCTTTTGATAATGATCTTTCTTTGTTTGATCTCTTTCCTCCTTAGTGGGTTTCTAAGTTTCCATTCTCAATGTTGAAGTCTGGACTGAATTATAATTTTAATTTGAACCCTCATAACTCATCTTTTATTTTCCCTTAGTCGATGTATTTGAGTTAGTTTGAATAGGGTTAAAAGTTGATGTAACATTTGATGTTGGTTTTGAACTTTCCTCCTTGGGTTCTTCCATGGTAATATCAGGGATGACTCTTTCCCTATTATGAGGAATATACAATTCATGACTTGTCTTTAAAGCATTGCAATATTGGAAAGGGTTTGAATCTCCTCCAATCGTGATCTTTTCCCCCATGTAGGGAAACTTTATGCATTGGTGATATGTAGAAGGTACCACTTGCATTTCATGTATCCGTGGCCTTCCTAGTAAGATATTGTAGGTCAATTTCATATCAAGGACATGACATATGGTGCCTTTTTTGATAGGTCCCACTTGAATTGGTAGAATGATCATACCCTTTGAAGATCTTCCTCCTCATCATAAGCCTTAATAGTGATTTTCTTTTTAGGATCGATGGAAGACTCGTTTAACCCTAATGAATTGACCAGGTTTAAAGTGAAAATATTAAGACCATCTCCCCCATATATGAGAACTCTCTTGACCCTATGCCTTTGGATTAACACCTCTATATGCAAGGGTAAGTTTTGAGGATGTGTGATGGACATATCATCTTGCTCTGAAAAGGAAAGACAGTGAGGGGCTATGAGATGTCCTACCATGTTCTAAAATTTATCTTCCTCCAAGTTTATAGGAATGGTGGTCTCAACCAAGGATTTTTCCAAGATCTCCTTTGATTAGGAGATAATTTCAACAACTTCAAAATTGATATTTGTGCTGGAGTCTTTTGTAATTGATCTACCAAACTATAAGGCGTTGTTGCGGGTGGTGTTTGTTTAGCCAAAATAGTTGGTGTTTTAGGGCTAATAATAATAGGAGTACCCCCTTGTAGGGTAACCTTGGAGGATTTCCCCCTTGTGATGGCATTAGAGGACTCTTGGATAGGTTGTTCTTTGACTACCACAACATTGATAGTATTGTCATAAGTATGAGAAAAGTTAACATTATTACTGCCTCTTCCATTATTCCCATTATTTCCTCCATTATTCGAATTGGAAGATTCTCCTTTTTCATGCTTATAAAAAGGTTGTTTAAAGGTCATGTGATCTTCATTAGTCTGAGGGCCTTCTAATTTTATCACACCATTGTCAATGAGATCTTGTACCACATGCTTAAGATGCATGCAATCATTTGTCTTCTGTCCCCAATTTCTATGGTACTCACAATGGTTATTCTCACTCCACCAATTCGGCTTGATTTGAGGTTCATATGGTTGAGCCTTTGGTAAGTCAATAAGTTTATTTTCAATAAGTGTCCTTAATGCATTCTCCAATAGTTCACCCAAATTAGTGAATGTCCTTTTGGGTGTAGGTGCAAAGAAAGGTTTAGGCTTGTAAGTCCCTTAATTATTCCCAAAGTTGTTATTAGTGTTGTTGTTGTTAAAGGGTACTTTGGGTGCTTGATTCAAATTATTGGCTTGAACTGAATTTTGAGTGAGATTTAAAGGATTGGCCTTTAAAGTGTTAGCCTCTACCACTCCTTTATTGTTGTTATTCCTCATCCAATATCGGTTGTTGTTAGGGGGATTACGATTTTGATTAGTGTTGGAGGTATTGTTGCTATTGTTGTTCTTGTTATCCTTGTAAAGTTTAATTTCTCCACTTTTTATCAATACCTCTTCCATTGTCACCCCATTCTCAATTATGTCTTGAAATGACCTAGGACATTGTAGCCTTAATCGATAGTTCATTTCATGATTCAATTTGTTTACAAAAATATCCATCTTATCCTTTTCGGGTACACTTCGAGGGTATCTAGAAAATACCGCTCTCCATCATTGTAGGAAAAGTAGGAATCCCTCTCCTTCTCTTTGTTTGGTGTTACATAAATTAAGCATTGTAACCTCATGTTTGATGTTATAGGAATAATGAGTTACAAACTTAGAGGCCAATTCTTCAAAGGTTCGAATGCCGGAGGGTAACTTTGAAAACCACTCTGTTGCCATACCTCCCAAACTTCTAGTGAATAACCTCATTAGGTAAGTTGTGTCATGCATGAACTCTAGACTTAAGGCACAGAATTCCCTTAAGTGATCTTGAGGATCAGTTGTTCCTTCATATTTGTCATATTTAGGAAAAATAACATTTGTTGGAAATGGAACCATGATTAAAGACTTATCAAATGGAAATAGACACAAAGCTTCGATAGAAAAAGGTTTAGGAACCCCACTTTGTTTTATCGTGTCCAATTGCATTTGTAAAAGTTGGAATTTCTTGTTCATGATGTCAATGGGATTAGCCTCAGCTTCTTCTTGTTTAAGTTTGTTGACATCATAATCATGTGGAAGTTTGAGACCTGTTTGTGCTAGGTCTAAAAAGTACTTTTCCTTGTCTTTTTCCAACACTTTTTCCATAAGCTTCATGAAGAAAGGACTTTGCATAGCTTCATTGACCTTTTCATCAGTTAAATCCTCATCATTAGGGTCAATGTTTCCCCCGTTGTTGTTATTTTTCAACCCTTGATAGTTAGGGTCATTGTTTGCTCCTCCATTGGTATTGTTGTTGGATCCTTGTTTGTTAGGATCATCATTTCCTCCTCCATTGTTGTTCATATCCTTGTTTACATGGTTGATTTGATCGGGATCTATATGGCCAAATGGAAAGGACGTTGTTGGTTATGTTTCCTTGATGGGTTCTTGTAAAGGTCTTAAAGAACTAAAAGGATCACCCAGAAAAGAACACTCTTGCCTTAGATAAGATCCGTCTGGTTGTAGGGTAGCCTTACTATAATGAGATCGCGTAAAAACTGGCATTAACATAAATCAAATGAAGATCCTAGGCCTTTATCTCACTTAGGTGATCAATCTGTGGATGATTTTGTGAAATGTCCAATAATGGCGGATTCTGATCCAGTTGAGTATACACAGAGATAAAACGTCCAAAAGGGTATCCAAAAATGGAATTTTCTTGTTTTCAAACCCTCAGTATATAACCACTATTTTCCCTTCTTTGTTTCTGGGCGGCTCTTGCCTGTGTGTAGGCGGCCTTTAATTGTTGATATGCGGTCACTGGAATTCTTGTACGTAGCACTCTGCAGTTCACAGGCGGTGTTTGCCTGTTGATAGGCGGTTTTAAACTTGACACGCGGCACTTTCCAGTGGCTTACGCAGTTGTTTACTATTTACAAGCAGCGTTTTAAAATTTATAGGTGGCCCTGGATTGTTTGTAAGCGGCTCTAAATTTTTGGTACGTGGCTCTTTGCTGATCAAAGTTGAAATTGTCAGTTTTTTTGTTATTTTTTGGATTTAAAATTTTAAAAGTTTTGATCAGACTTGTCAAAAAAGAATCTTGTGTGAAAAAAGAGTACAAGCTCAACACACACATCAACATTGTACCATATCCCTAAAACAACACTAAAGTGTATGTTCTCAGATATTTTTACGGGTATACACAAGAATTTCTTCCAAACAATCTACCTTAGAGTCAAACAATTTTGGCTTTTAACGATGGCTCTAAAAAGGAAGGTTTGCTTTTTAACAAGGTTTTAATTCACCTCCGTTCTAAATCTTGCCAAGTTCCTTTACCCACTTGCGGGCTTCCCACAGGCATGAAAGTGTGATTTTGCACAATCCCGAAAAACTACTCGAGGAAGTGAGGATGAGTTGCACAAGGTTTAGTCACTTTCTGATTAAGGTAAAGTGCATTTTTTTATAGTGGGTCGGATGATATCACGGAAAAAGAGATTGTCTCCCACTTTGGGTCGTTCCCTGTCACCGTCCTCATAAGGCAAATCTCAGGAGGCAGGCCCTTCAAAGCTCTATTTTATCTAGCATGTATATGGAAAGTGAAAATTGAACTTAGTCCAACAAGTTTGGGAATTTGAATCACTCAAAGAGTGAAGAGCATATCCCTATTGTCTTCCTTTGTTCCAAACACCTCACGAAATATTTGTTCTTTTTCAACCCCTTGACAAGGAGGTTCTTAAAAGTGAAATGTGTGGTTCAATTCCTTATCCTTTTCTTTGCACTAAATTGACTTTGCACGTTTGGATTTTTGATCCACTTTGAAAAGTGAAGAGAATATGCCTAATGCTTGTTCAATTTAGACAATTAGAAGAATTTCCCTAATTATGCTAGATTTAAAAGAAAGCCACAATTTAATCAATGCAAGCTTGACAAGATAAGTACCTCATTTTTTGAAGCTAGCAAAGGCTAGGCACATTTTTGATTGATTTTTCTTATTTCAACTCACCTAGTGGCGATCGTTCCCACTTCGGCTCCTCCAACAAGTTAGTCAACACAACCAAAACAAAGCGAAGAAAAACTTGGAAATTAAATTGACAATTTCCCTCCTAAAATCTCTTTTAATCAAAATTTTTCAAATCAAAGCTTAAAGAACTTAAGAATGAAAATCAATCAAAGATTAGGAAATTTTTCTCTATAAGCAAAAAACACTTTAATACAGTGATCATAAAGGTGTTCTTCCTATAAGTTATCTAAAAGATTAGATGCATGTATTTGCTTATCATGTTTAGTTTTAATCCTTACCTCTTTGCTAGGCCTTGTGACTCGCTTCTCTGGTTTCTGCACTTTCGGATGATTTTTCATCTACAGCAATGAAAAACACAGAGGATTAAAACAGTGAGCAAATCATCAGAAATTTGATTTAAAGCAAAAAGATCTACGCGGCATTTAACAACTAATACGCGGCTTTTAACTATTACTAAGCGTAAATAAAAACTTTGAAATTGGCTTCTAAATCTTAAAAGGCGGCTCTGGAAATTCCACAGGCGGCCAAATAAAAATCATAGGCGGCACAGAGTGTGCAAAGTGCAGTCAAATGTTGCTAGTAAGCGGCTCTTGGAAGTTCACAGGTGGTCTTTAGTGTCTGACAGGCAGTGCTTTACAGATTTAGGCGGCACACCTTATCTCACAGGCGGCCTAAGAATAAAAGATAGAGAAGAAATAAACTCTGTACGCGGTGCTTTACTGCTCACAGGCGGCTTTGAATGCTTTGTAGGCAGCTCTTCTCCTATTTTCTACAAAATAACAAGAAAAATGATGCCAAAACACACAAAATTTTAAGATAAAATGTTAGAAATGAGGCCTAATCCCCAAGGTGGGCGCCATTTGTGTGTGTGAGATTACACCTTCATGAAATTAGGATAAACAACAACAACTCTATGGAAAGAAAATACAATTTAATCTAAGAATTGAAGTTAAACCCATGACATCTCATGATTCTCTATCTAAGCTTTGTTAAGAGAGCTCTCAGCCTTAATCTCTCTCAAGGACAATCCTAGAATGAGAAAAAATGATAAACATGCTCTAATCTAGCTCAAATTCTCAAAGATATGTGTGCTTTCCATTTAAATGCTCATGATTTATTCTATGAAATCAACAAATGCTTCTAAAAATGATACTCAAAATACTATGCAAATGCTGAAATACTATCAAATACTCTCAAATTCTCTCCAAATGCCTATAATAAGGATGCTTTACTCTTGAATTTCTTGGATCTCAAATACAAAGAAAATGGCTTGTATTTATAGCAATTTCCCAAGGGTGGGGGGTAGAGTGAGTTGATCATGGTCAAGCCTTGGTTGAGTAAAAAGCTTTGAGGTGATTTCAAATGGAGGGAAAATGTAAATGGTTGTCCTCAAAGGGTGGGACAAGAAGACAAGATCCTCAACTCTCATTGGTTGAACAATTTGAGTTGAAAGAAATTAGGAATTATATAATTCAATCATTTAATTAATTTAGCCATGTAAGGGTGAATGGGTTGGATTTGATTTTTTTTATTTAAACTATACAATTAATTGATTAAAATCAATTGCATAGTTTGATTAATCCCTTTTAGGCTTGAATTTGATTATTTGATTTCATGATTATTTAATCCTTTGATTTAATTTGATTTTTGTCCACTTTGCTTGATAAATGTCCATTTGATTTAATTTCGATCCATTTTAATTCATTTTGATGAGATTTGGGGCAATTGGCCGAGATTTATAAATTTGATGTTTAAGATACACCTGGTCAAATTTAGGTGTCTACAGATAGTAATCACATCATAATACTTAACTTCGATAGGTTCGATCATGTTGATGACATTGTCATTAGTGATATATGTGTAGTTAACCTTGGCATTATTGTTCTTAGTGTTGGAAGACTCACCTTTCTCGTGAGGAGGAAAGGGATCTTTAAATGTCTAGTGATATGAATTCTTATTATGATTGTCCACAACAATATCGCCATTATCAATCAGATCTTGGATCTTATGGCACAACTGAAGATAAGTAGAAGTCTTATGACCCTTGTTCTGGTGATAGTCACAGTATGCGTTGTCATTCCACCAATGGGGTCGCAGTTGCGGATCATATGGACGCTTGTCCAAAGGAGTGAGAACCTGGTTTTGCACCAAAGTCTTGTAAACTACATCAAGTGGTTCTCCCAAGGAAGTGAATTCACGCTTGGGTCGAGAGGTCCAAGGTTTGTTGCTAGAGAATCTGGAAGGCAGCTGAGTGTTTGTTGCATCCTTTTCAGCAGTTTTGATCGCTTGTATGCTAGAAGTAAGATTGAAAACTAGTTTTGAAGGAGTCAGGGTCACATTATCAACCACTCTATCATTCACAACATCCCTATTCTTGTTGAAAAACTTCCCTTTATCTTTTTTGGAAGAGGAGGAACCTTGTTTGTTGTCTTTATGCAAATTCAATTCCCCTTTCTTAACCATAAATGCCTCTATCCTCACAACTTGCTTAATCATGCTGTCAAAATTGAGGGGGCCTTGAAGCTGTACCTGATACCCAAAATCAGGAGTGAGATTGTCCAAGAAGATGTTGAGTTTCTCAGATTCAGGTATTTTACAAGGATACTTTGTGCAAAGTTGTCTCCATCTCAGGAGAAATGTTAGGAATGGCTCCCCTTGTCTCTGCTTGAGATTGCAAAGGTCCCTGATGTTGATGGGATGCTTTATGTTGTGAGAATAATGTTGGATAAAGAGATTTACGATCTCATCAAAAGTCTTAATGCCGGTGGGTAGTTAAGAAAACCACTCCATGGTAGGCCCACCCAGACTTCGGGGAAAGAGACGCATCAAATAAGTTTGATCATGAATGAACTCCACAGATAGGGCCCCAAATTCTCTCAGATGATCCTGAGGATCGGTGGTACCCAGATATTTATCATACTTAGGGAGTTCCACACCCTTGGGAAAAGGTGGCATATGAAGACTCCTATCAAAAGTAAAAGGACAAATGCTCTCCATTGTGAATTGTTGTGTGGGTTTGTCCTTATCCTTTACAAGTTGGCTAATTTGGTTTTGCATATCTTGAATCATCTTTTGCAATTTGGTAGTCTCATTCTCTTTCTCTTTAGTCACAAGTGTTTCCACTTTGAAATCTGGGGGGTAGCTTAACTCCTTGGTTTGCCAATTCCAGAAAATATTTCTCTTTATCTTCTGTAAGGAGAATTTCCATCATCTTGATGAGACCCTTATTAGATTTTGCAGCATCTATGTCATTTTGAGTTATTGGATCATCATCATTACCTAGGATCTCATAAATTCTTAGGTTCTGATCTTGACTCTGGTCATGTGGAGGAGGGAAATGGTGATGTGCTTGCTGATCAGCTTGGGATTGTTGATTCTGATAATTTTGAGATTGATCATGGGCCTCATTGTATTGACCTTGTAGGAAGTTGAAAGGGCCTCCCTTGTTGCTGATGTGGGATTGTGCCATGTGCACAGGTTCAGTGTGAGTGTGTGTATTGAGCCGAGAGTTCATGGCCAATGTAAATTTTTGTGGGTCAAAGGGGTCGATGGGTTTGGAAGGATCAATAGGTTGACAAGGATCGATAGGATCAAAAGGATCAATAAGGTAGCGAGGATTGTCAAGAAGATCGACCCAAGTAAGTGACCTTCCAAAGTTTTGTTGATCTGGAAGAAATGAGTTTTGTTGATCTTGAAACAATAGTTTAGGTTGTCTTTGAAACAAGGGATTATAGCACTGCTGGAACACCGATTTCTGATTCGGACTGGGATCTATACTAAATGGAGAGGAGGAACGTGAGGATCCCTCTTGACTATCAGATTGAACAATAGGTTCAGAATGACCTCTTCCTTGATTACGAGATCTACCTTTACTTATTTTGGAACCACGAATGGGAAATATGTTGTCACTTCTAGTCATAACAAGCATATATGAAGATGAAACAAGAGAGGATTTAGGATCCAACTCAGAATTCTATCTCTAGAAATAGCGAAAAGGAGATAAAGGCTAGAACAACCAAGATGTGAAATGCACCTGGCACAAATCATCGAGAGTATGGCTAGAATAGCTGAGATGTGACTATCGCATCGCAAGGTACAAAAGCACAGAAAGGTAGTATAGAGAATAAAGAGAGAAAACAAGTTTGAGTGAGAATTGGTCGGTTTGCAACTCGAGACAATTAATTTTAGACTGCAGACGACAGGGAAACAGGCAATCAGATCTTAGACAAAAATCAGATCAGGCAAAAAACTCATCAGTCAATGAGAAATAGCTCGCTATTTTGGGACACCAAGATACAAACTCGCATGAGAAAGTGTTGTTTCACATGAGGAAATGCTTAACTACGTGTGAAAAAATGAAAGCTCGCGTGAGGAAATACTTAGTTTCTGGAATCTCGCGCGAGAAAACTCCAGGTTTCGACAGATCGACTTAGTTTTTGAGACAAAAGTCAGATTTTGAGACATAGTCAAGACTGTTCTCTGACAGAATTTCCAGATTTAGGACAATTTTATGACAGTTCAGATCAGCAATTTCAGTTTGAATGTGACAAGAAATCATTAACAAGCACAAAGTTTTGATCAAGCAATAGTGACACAAGAAGTAGTCATAAACAGTTCTACCAAGGACAAGGCAACTTGGAAGAATCATGGGAGTCTTTGTTTAATCATGATTGGATAGTTTAAGACTTGAAACAAGCACTTAGTTATCCCTAGAAAAAAAATGGTAGAGAAGACAAAATTTGTACCTCACTGCTTATGTGTATGCGTGCACCTCACACAGTTGTGTCATCCCCTAGAGGGCGCCCATGTTTTTGGTGTTTCCAAGGACTAAATAATATATGTTTGAAGGTTACCCTTAAAGAAGGGGTCATCATCATATACCATCTTCAAGCGTCTAGGTGCATACCTATGGTGAGAATCTAGGGGAGAGATTCTTCCCCCTCCCTGTGCAAAGATTATGTCTCCTTTCGGAGGTGATCCAGGTAGGAAACTAAATAAGAAAGTTTTTTAGTGGGCTTCCATTCACAATAACCTTCAGTGTCCCTGATACAAGGCTTGGGCCTCGCAGCCACACCAACACTTGAAAGTCATACACCCCCGCAAGCAGAGCTGGGAGCGGCGCCACTCAGTACAACTGATAAGGCTTTCTCAAGATGATAGTCAGAATCATGAGAAAGAAGTTACCATGGATTTGGATTATTTGGACTCGACAAAGCATACTTTATTATAGTGAGGTGGAATCACCGGCGATAGGTGTGTACTCACTTGGGCCGTTCCTGGAGGTTCAACTTCCGGCAGCCCCTCTAAAGGTGACACAAAACTTGGCTCAGATTTGAGGGTCAGATTTTCTGATTCTCTCAAAGAGAGAAGAGCATACTTCTCTACCTCTTCACTTTACCCAAACATGCAAGACATATTCATCACCGAGCTAACTCTCCTCCAACCAATTCACAAGCTTTTGGGTTTCTGATTCTCTCAAAGAGAGAAGAGCATAATCCCCTAACAAGTGAACGTGCTAAAGGTTTGTTACCTTTCCTTGCTTCCCTAGGTCT
>MU224659.1:1143799-1156396 GCA_018584345.1 Thuja plicata | reverse complement strand
AAGCACTTAGGACTTTAGAATTAAATTAATTAATCATAGGGATTTTTAGCTAATAAATCTTGAAAATTTAGGAATTAAATATAGTGTAAGATTTATGCAAATTTAGGTTTTCTACATTTGAGACTAAATCAATTAAAGACAATTAGGAAGGAGAATTTGCCTAGTACAATAGGACTTCGATGATGAGAATTTGAAGAAATGTACCAAAATTGATTAGAATTTTAAGGTGCCAATTTTGGAGTATTACAATTAGAAACCAATATCTCTTTGTAATACACTTTATAAAGCTATGGTTAAAACCCTGGCTAACAAATTTAAAAAAATCACCCTTTATCATATCAAAAGAACAAACAGAGTTTGTGCCAAGAAGGTCGATATTTGATGGGGTAATAATAACATACCAAAATTATGGTTAATCTCACCTGAGCACCTAATCTACCTCTGCCATACTATGGGTGGGAGGGCCATTTTTTACTAAATCTGAATACTTCGAAACATTTACACATCAATCTCCAATCAACTTTATCATATACTTTTTTGATAAACTACAACATCTTAAGTCCAAGAGTCTCAGTTTTGGTGAATGAATCCCTAGAGGGTTTTTTTTGAAATATCTAGAGGGTTAAGATAAGGGGATCCTATTTCATATTTTATTATCATAATAACCGAAGAAGAACTTGGTAGAGCTATAAGCAAAGCTCAGGAAAATGAGCAGATTAAATGAATTGAGATTACCAATGAAATTCTATCCATTATCCATCAATAATTTGTGGATGATACAATGCTCTTTGGTTTTGGAAAAACGTAGGAAGTAAGATAATTCAAGAATATTCTAAATGTGTATACCAAGGCATCAAACAAAATGGTAAGTTGTGAGAAATAAATAAAAAACTTCTTTTATTTCAATTCTAGAATAGAATAAGAATTTATTAACATATTCAAACTTAGAATCAGAAAAATTCCATGCAAATATTTGGGATTACCACTAGATAAGGGAATTAGATCAACCAAAATATGGGACCTAATCAATGAAAAGATGGAGAAAAAATGGAATCATAGAAGATTAAATGGATCTCATGGGTAGGAAAAGCCACCATGTTAAAAGCAGTACTATTCTCTAAACCCATCTATCAAATATTTTGTCTTTCCCTTGCAGCAAGAGAAAATTCCAAATTAGAAAATAAAATGAGAACCTTCTACTAGAAATGAATGACAGAAAATAAGAAGTTGGCAATGATATTCTAGGAAAACATATGCATGCCAAAATAAGTAGGGGGTATAGGCCTAATAAGCCAGTTATGGAAAAATAAAGCCTTAGGGGATAAATTGGTATGTAAGATGTTTAGGGAACACATTTTAAAATGGACACGAATACTACAACACAAATACTTGAATAGGACTAATCCATGAGGAATTCTAAGAACCCAAATCCACCAAAACGATCGAGGGTATAAAATTTCATGATTCAATTGATGAACTATAACTGATTGAATGTTTAAAGTCATTTGTTGATATTCAATGAAGTTGTAGAAGTGATGATAAACATTATCAGTTAATGTATTGTCATTGATCTCAACTTATTTGAGTATTATTATGGTGGAAAACATTTGTTGTGAATTGGAGATCTAGAACAAACAATGTTTATGTGGTCAGAAAATGAAGTGTTCTGTATACACCGAGAGACAGTAAACACTGAGTAAAACACAGTGTATACCGAGCACAGTGATAACCGAGCAAGGGATCGCCGACACAACACATTTCATGCTAAGACCAAGCAATTAATTCAAATTGAAGCCGACTAGGATGCTGAGCTGACAATTGATTATTTCAAGGTAAAAGATAAATTTTTTTATTTGATCAAACGGTCATGAAAATTCAAGGAAGATCGGACGACAAAGATTGAAACGTGTTTTTAACACAACTGTCAAGGATGGATAAAGCGGGAAAATGAATGATGAAGATTAAGCACCAAGATCTGAAGGATGGAAATTAAATGAGCTATGATGTCTATATAAGAGACAAGAGATTCATTATGAATACTCTACACCTGATGCGCATACATGCGAGTTTATGCATGACTAATCAAATTGGTTAAGACATAACCAAGGGTTTTCTGCAGACATAACGGAGCAACAAAGGAAAGAAAAGAAAAAGTATGAAGTATGAGATGAACAGAAGAAGTACAAATTGATCAGAGTTATTATGTACTTAGCATAGATCTGAACATCTGCAAAACAAAGTTGTATTTAAATCAGATTACTATTGTATCAATTTAACCAGTGTTACAGATAAATCTCTTAACCAAGTAGGAAAGTGAAGTCTTTATCATAACATTCAGAGAATTTTGAGTGTTTTCTTGTTGACCCCATAGTGAATGCATGGTCAAGAGAGAACTGTTAGGTTTAAATCCTCTAACCAGGTCACATTTAACAGTGTGCATTGTAACCTTTAATAGGGTTGGCTCTTCACCGAGCTCACTTCAGAAGAGTGAAAATATTTTGGGTTATTGGTCCTAGATGGTTTTTCCCTTAGCAAGGTTTCCACGTTAAAAATTTATGTGTCAATGTGCATGAATGTTGTGGATTGTTATTTTACTGTACACTTTATTTTATTGACCTAGATTGGTAATCACAATATTAATTTACTGATATTCGGTAAACACCATTGATGATAGTTTGAGATTACAGAATACATTTTCACCAAGCTGAGTTTTATATTTGAATTTGTTTTGGTATACATCTTGAGAAATTTGGGACTGTGGGATAATTTGGAGGAGACTGATTCTATTTGATTCACCCCCCCCCCCCCCNATTCCCCCCCCCCCCCCCCTCTTTGTTATTCTAACAATTGGTATCAGAGCATATAGTGCTTAGAAGAAAGTTTTGAAGGACTTAAGCTAAAGATCACAAGATGTATAAGAGAGACGCACCTAAGCTAAACAAGGATAACTTCTCGACATGGAAAAGAAGAATGAGACTATACCTATCAGGAATTGGAGACAACGTTGCAAATTATTTGGACAATGAATTCATCCTACCTTCTGGACCTTTGATTGTTAATCAGATGAATTAGAAACATGAACATAACCTTATCATGGTGGAGATTACTTCTTCACTCACAGATGCTAAATTTGAGGACATCAAGACATGTACAACTGCCAAGCATATGTGGGATCAGCTTTCACTAGTTTATGGAGGAGATGCAAATGTACTGAGAGCCAAATCTGAAAGTCTTCATGGAAAGTTTGATGATATGAGAATGAAGGAAGGAGAGAAAATCACACAATACAGTACCCAACTTAAGGAAGTTGTGAATGCTATTCGAGGATCTGGTGGACCTATTGATGAAGACACTATTGTGAGTAAGATTCTTAGAACTCTATTGACCATTTATTCTATAAGAGTCTCTACAATACATGAAATGAGAGAAGCACCTGGAAATAACATTAATGTTGATAGTCTTGTTGGAAGATTGATTTCTTTTGAGCTGAATGACTTTGACAATAGTATTGTACCATCTATGGAGTCCACATTTATGTCTACTTTGAAAATTGGTAAATCTAGTAGCAAACACATAATTAGAAATAATAGTGAAAGTGATAGTGATGACAAGGAACTTGATGAACTTGAGGCTTTAATGGTTAGAATATTGCATAGAGGTAAAGGAAGATATAAAGGTAAACTACCTTTGATCTATTTTAACTGTAAAGAGATTGGCCATTTTGCTACAAGATGCCCTAACAAAAAGAATGATAATAGAAATGATAGATCTAATGATAGAAAGGATGACCAAGACTACATTCGAAACTGATAGTATGATAGAAGAGATAACTGAGACTATAAAGATAAAGGTAAGAAATCTTGTTACATTGCTGAAGATAAAGTTAATGACACTAGTTCTGACAATGATGAAGATATTGAGACAGTGTTCGTAGCTTTCAAAGATGATTCAGATGAAGATGAAAGGTATGTATAAACAACACTTATCTATAAATTTAGTAAACATGACATTTGGGTTATTGATAATGCCTGTACACATCACATGACTGGTGATAAAGGAAATTTTTAATTTCTTGAACATTATGATGGAGGATCTGTTAGAATGAGAAATGACACATCCTATCAAGTAAAAGGAAAAGGTACTATTATGCTGAACAATAAAATCAAATGTGAACATGATTATTGGGCAAAAGGAATTAACTACAATCTATTGAGTGTTTCACAGTTGAATAACCCAGGTTACCGAGTTGCATTTGAAAATAGAAAAGCTAAAATCTATGATGGAAAAGGAAAATTGATCGGCATTGGTGAACAATCTAAAGGTAACCTATTCTATCTTGACACAACTGAAACTAATTTCTTATTGGAAAAAAATGAAGACGTGGTTATGGAATAAAATAATTTGTCATGTAAATTTTGACAACATGGTTAAGATTAGTAGAAAAGGAAAATTTAGAGGCTTACCAAGCTTAACTAAACCAGGCCATGTAATGTGTGAAAATTGTCAAATTTGTAAGATGTCAAAATCTAGTTTCAAGAGCAAGAATTTTTCATCTAATGATATTTTGGAGTTAGTTCATACAGACCTATATGGACCAATGAGAACATAGAGCTATTATGGGGACAAATATTTTATTTTATTTGTTGATGACTACTCTAGGATGATGATTGTCATGTTCCTAAAAGAAAAATTTGAAGCATTTAAGATGTTTAAGTGGTAAAAATAGAAAGTGGAAAAAGAAACTGGTAGAGATCTAAAGTGTTTGAGATCTGATAGAGGAGGTGAATTTATTTATGATGAGTTCACTAAATTTTGTAATGAGTATGGAATTAAGAGACATGTTTTTGCACCAAGGACACCACAACAGAATGGGATTGCTAAAAGAATGAACAGATCAATTGTTGATTGTGCCAGAACATTGATGATTGAGAAAGGAGTTGCACAAACATACTAGAGAGAAGCAGTCAGCACAGTTGTTTACACACTGAACTAAGTACAACTGAAGAAATATTCAAACAAAACCCCTTATGAGCTATGGTATGGGTATACATCGAATGTAAGTTATTTTAGAATATTTGGTAGTCAGTGTTATATTCTAAAATTTGAGAGAAATGTTAAATTTGATTTAAAAAGTGATGAGGGAATATTCCTTGGATATTCTACTAAGAGTAAAGCTTACAAATGTTTGAACAAAACAACTAACAAAATAATTGAAAGTGCTAATGTAAAAGTTGATGAATTTGCTGAGAAACATGATGAGGACAACATGAAAGAACCTGAAGATTACAGTAATTTTGTTTACTGGGAAGAACCTGATACTATACCGATGTAGATGCCTAACATTACCATACAATAAGGTATTGTCACCTGGCAACAGGTAGCACAGACCGAGAATCGAGAAAATGCTAAAACTGAAGATAATGAACCAGGAGACAATGAACATACAGAAGAAGATAATGAAGAACCAAGAGTTGAACTTGTACTTTCTAAATATGTGAGAAGACATCATCCACAGAATCAGATTATTGGAGGTAAAAGAGTAGGCATGATGACAAGAAGTAAGTTTAGAGATGACACTTGTTTAATTTGTGAATTTGAGCATAAGAATGTTAGAGATGCATTAGAAAATGAAGAATGGATTAATGCTATGAATGAGGAAATTGAGCAGATAAAGAAAAACAAGACATGGACATTAGTACCGAGACCAAGTGATAAAAATGTCATTGGCACCAAATGGATTTTCATAAACAAACTGAATGAAGATGGGAATGTAACCAGGAATAAAGCAAGACTAGTTTGCAAAGGGTAAGCACAAGAAGAAGGAATTGACTATGGAGAAAATTTTGCACCCATTTCTAGACTTGAAGGAGTAAGAATACTACTTGCATACACTACATATAAAGGCTTCAAGGTATATCAGATGGATGTGAAGTCTACATTTTTTAATGGAATACTGGAAGAAGAGGTATACATTGAACAACCTAAAGGATTTTTTGCTCCTGATCAGACAAACATGGTATGTTAGTTACACAAAGCTTTATATGGACTGAAACAAGCACCGAGAGCATGGTATGAAAGACTACACTCTTATCTTATAAGCATTGGATTTATTAGAACAAGTGACGAAAATAATTTATATTTAAAAGGAGGAAATGATGATAAAGCTCTTATTGCTAAAATCTTTGTTGATGATATTATATTCTGGGGTAGTGATAATCTATGCACTTGATTTGCTGATGAAATGAGAAAATAATTTGAGATGTCGATGTTTGGAGAGATAATTTTTTTCCTAGGATTGAAAATTTTACAACAGACTGTAGGTATCTACATTACTCAATCAAAATACATCAAGGAAGTACTAAAGACATTCAGGATGGAAGAATCTAAACCAGTTGGAACACCTATGGTGACAGGATGCAAACTGACAAAAGAAGATAAGACACCTGAGGTAAATCAGACCTTGTACAGATCTATGATTGGTAAATTGATGTATGTTGTACACACAAGAACTGACATTGCACATGCAGCTGGAATAGTTGCAATATTTTCTGCTAACCCCAGGGATTCACATATGACTATTATAAAAATATTTTTTATATATTTGAAGAATACTAAGGATTATGGACTATGGTATAAAAGAGAAGAAAAGTTCAAACTGTTAGAAACACTGAGATGGGAGGGGTGAATCAGTGTTTGTCTATTAATTACTTTTCAGCAACTTAAACATAAATCAAACATAAATTGAATGAAGATTAACATAAGAACTCATAACACATGATATGATTATGGGGAAACCTTGATCAGAGGAAAACCTCGGTGGGAATTAGTACCCACAAATATTGTACTAGGTATAATGAACCTGTTAAAGTTCCTTTGCCCTGTTAGAAGCAATCTTTACAATATGAGTACAATGACCTGGTTAAAGGTCTGACCCTGTTAGGAGTCTTTTATAAAACCCTATTAAAGGTATATGGCTCACTACCTAGGTTCAATTCCCAATAGGATGAAGGCTACAACCTTCTGAAAGATGATATACACTATATCAAAATGAACTGCTGTGATGACACTGCTTGTTTGATCAGTTCCATGTATGCACAAATTCTCTTACTCTCTTAAAGAGCTATATCATATACTAACTTCATTATACTTCTCTTTTGTATCTTCCTCTTACATGATAATCAAAGCATGTAACATAACTTTACATTACATACTTATATGTTCATATCCGAATAGGCGCGACCCAAAACAAAACACTAGTCGGCCCTAAAACAAAATATACAACGCTTCCAAACAAGTTGGCTCAAGAATGTTTACTACAATGTTAATTACATCATTACAAACATAGAACCAAAGGCGCTTGGCCATTACATTACAAAATAATTCACACTGATCAAAACACTAGTCGGCTTCCATGCTTTGTCTTCTGGACTGCTGGTCTATTGATCTGCCAGTAACTTTTCCGTACTGTGGTTCCATACTATGCGTGTCTAGATGTATCATGTACACATGTCATACAAAATATATCTAAATGTGCATATGTTGACTCGATCTCTCGCACATGCATTGATGTGTTGATCGCTGAGTATCTATATCTGCCATGTTTTCCATACTTAGTCATTTTGTCTTTCATGACAGAAACTAAACATGAATTTATTTCCATGATGAAAACACAAAATGAGTCATGCATCCTCAATAATTCAACTTTCCAACAATCTCCCCCTTTGTCATTTATGGTAACAAAGGAATGTGGCCAAGTTACTCAAAATGACTGTATATTATTGATATATACATATACTTCTCTGCATATACACATTCTATATTACTCCCCCTTTGACATTAGTGACAAAGGTGTACAAAAACTTGTAATTCTACTGCATACTTACTCCTTATAAACTTTAGGGTACACAATTTGAAGAGATTGGATCTCTTTCTGCCAAAATTCTTTCATTGCATCAACAGTTTGTAGATGCGCGCATAGAGCATATGTCAGCTTCTCCATTTTTATCAAATCCATGCAAGGACCTTGATCATATGTCACAATGGTGGCATCAATCTATTTTATGTTCTCATTAAGGACTGCTAGAGATGGTGCAAGTGCATTCCTCAACTGGGTTTGTCTTATTCTTATCTTGCTAATTTTCAATTTTGCCTTCTCAATTTTATCCAACTGTCCTTGATAGACATTATTGCAAATGTTCATGTCTTGCATGGATGTTTCAACTGATTTTCTTATGCTATCCACCATGATCTCTACCTCTTCTACCTTTTTAACATGCTCAGAGGTGAACTTCATTCTGTCCATGCAGTTTGCTATGACTTTCTTGCCTTTAGCTGCTAAATCTTTCAATATGGATTGCCCAATATTTAAGGATTTTAAGTCCAAGGTAAAGTTCTTTACCAATTCATTCAGTCTCTCCTTCTTGTATTCATCTTCTGCAATTTGAGTAGCGGAGTCTACTAAACTTGTAAGTGTGATTTGAAGTTTGTCAAAATGTTATCCACATCTTCAACTGATTTGACTTTGGCTACTTTCTGATCACCAGGCACCAAGTCATTCAATATGTTTACTGTTTCCAAGAAGTGAGGGTTCCTCATTACTTATTTCTCCTTTGCTTTTTCCATAGCAAGAACGCTGATCTTGATTAGGTCTTCTTCTCCCCATGCATCTAGACTTGTTGAATCAGGAGTTAACCTTGACAACAATGAGGTAGATGGTTGGGTGGATGGTGAGAATATAGTATTCTGACTTGTATCCATGAATTCAACCTTTACTGGTATCTCTTTTATTGGTGTCTCATCACCTTGAGTATCTTTTTCTTCATTTATGTCAATTGGATCATTGGTGGGAACTTCATCTCTTGTTGTGCAGAGGTATCATCAGTGCACATTTTTTCAGTGCTTACAAATGCTTTATCAACTATTTCCATGTCTTTATCAGATGTTGTCATGGATATCTTGATGTTTTCAACCACTATAGTATCTTCTGAGTCTTTATCTGTATCAGAAGTTATTGTCACTATGGGCGCTGAAACCTGTGGACCTGTTGTAGGTGCTTTCTGAATCACTGGTTATGTGGCCTATTTAGGAGGAGCTGGAGTAACCTTTGTTGTAGGCGTCATTGATGGACACATGTGTCTATCCATAAACACTTGTGAAAATGCCTTTTTAGTCTCCTTACCTATCTTCTCATACTCTTTGTTCATAATCTGTAGGGTCCTTGTCTTAGTTCTGAGATGAGGCTTCACTAGATCTAATAATATAGCCTTCTCATCATGCGAGCATACAGGGAGGCGAGTATCCAATGTTTCTTCTCTTATCCTCATGTCTTCCTCAATTGCATGTCTTTTCATGATCTATAATAAGTTCCATAACTGATCTGGTATCACTATTTTGAGTTCAAGAATAGACTTCTTAAACTTGATCATATGAGATATGATCATAGAGTGTATCTCAGTCTTATCAATTTCTTGATACTTATCATATACTTTAGAAAGTGTATCTAATCTCCCTTCATTCACAATCTTGTTTTTCAAAACATTTAGACTAGGTCTAAATCCTACCTCAGGATGAGCTTGAGTATTCTTTTCTTTTCTCCATGTGTTCCTTGATGATGGATGATTTGTGGGTGCCTGTTTTCTTCCTCTAGACTTCTTGCTAGGTATTGAAGGTGGAGATGAGTCTAGGTCAATAGTGGTAGAGGGTGCAGAGGTGCTCTCAACTTTCATCTTCTTCTGGATCTATTCATCCTTCTCAAGTTCTTTTTCTATCTTGGCATCTCTAGCTTTGTCAAGATCTTCTTGAGTGACTCCATGAACTTTCAGTATGTTAGATGTAATTCTGGATGCTTTCCTTTTGTTATCAGTACTATGTAAGATAGTATCCACTTCATTAGTCTTCTCTCTATAAGTGCCCCATCTAGGTTCATTAGGATCTTTGGGCACTGACAATAGAACTCGTGCATATCCTTCTAGCACATGTTCTTCCACTTCATAACCAAGAGGATGAATCCATTTGGTTCTGGGTTCAACTGCCTCCATGTAAGTGAAATCTATTTCCACCATGAAACATATGGTATCCTTATATTTGTCAACTATCTTCTCAGATAATCTGAACCTTTTCTGCATCTTGATCCTAAATGTCTTTATATCCATATCCATGGCATCCCTTGCACTACTCTCTAAAGTGGCCTTGAGTGAAATCTGAGACATTGTGGGTTTGCTCATGTCTAGATAAAGGTTTGCAATCTTTCCAACTATATGGAAATACAAATAGATGATCAGAGATCCAAACCTGAATGTCTTGCTCCTGTCATGCTTGATGATTCGAATGTTGTCAATCAATTGATTGTGCAAGATCTCACATAGGTTGTATTGAGTGTTATCCTTCACCATTCTGATAGCTTCTAGGACTGTTGTTGTAGTGACACTATTCAACCTGCTTGCTTGTTGAAACTTATACCCAAGTATCATTGTTAAGAGTTTTATGTCATCTTCTTTGATAGGGTCAACTGTCATTCCACGCTTGTCACTTCTAGATAGACAAACTTATTCAATTTTCTTCTTGACATCCTTGCCAGTGGGAAAAACTGGTCCAGTCTTGGGAATTCTGGTTAATTCATGGATTAGGTCTGTTTTGATGCACATAGGGACCTCACCAATCCAATAAAGATCATCATGTATTCTGCTTAGCAAAATCTTCACCCATTATGGCTCATCAAACTCATGCGCATTCGAGTATTTGAAAATAGGGTTATCAATCAAGTGCGTGAACTCATCCTTAAATGTGTAATCGGGTTTCATCATAGATCCCATATGAGTGGCTATGCTGATATCTCCTACTATTTCCTTTTTACATAAATGTACGCGCGGATATCTTCCATGTGAACAACACCTAGCGGGGTGTTGGAGAAATCCCCTTCCACATCATCCAGTATGGATTTGAATGGATGCTTCTTGAATACAAATATCTTCCTCTCTTCCATATCAAACACAACTAGGGTCGCCATACTTACTTGGAACTTACTTAAGTAGGGTTTCATGAAATTTTGAAATGGCACGACTGCTAGGGTTCCGTTCCAAACTTCTTATTTGTTCGCTTAACTATCAAATTTTTTATGCTTCCGTGTCTTGATGTCTAGTGCTCCAATGCTCTCCAAATTTTGTGATCTCGAATGCAAGTGTGAAGAAGATCAAACACTTACTTTCTTTTATACAATCTACCGCATTTTATGTTTACAACCGTACGCAAATTACTCAAAGATTTTGAAAATTTGATCCCAATGCATTTTAGACAATGCGTGAATGCATATAGCAATATTATGTGCTCATAACCATGAATTCATAGGTGCATACTCAGAGGTGAGTATACCAACCGTGCAGGGGTCCTGAGCTAGAATAGCTCCCCCTAAGACTAGGAAGGTCTATTCAAGCAGAAGTAGAGGGTGCGTCCACTGTGGATGCATCAAATACTATGACAACATCATTGTCCTTCTTTACTTCAACCCAAATTTTTCTTGAATCTTCATTTTCTTGAACAAACTTGACTTCTCCTTTTTCTTCAAATAGTGATTTCTTAGGATCCTCTTGCTTTTGAGTTCTGGATCTACAAAACCTTGAGATGTGTCCAGCCTTTCCACCTGTGTGAAAAATGATAGGAGGTATGATGCTCTTGTTCATCATGCTACAATGCTCTGCTATGTGTCCATTGTAGTTACATATCTGACATGTAGTGTTCTACAAATTCCTTTGAGGTTGATTTCTCTGATTGTTTTGATTCATTCTTCTTTGATTCTACTGTGACTGATTTCTTTGATTTGTTCTGCAGTGTATAGCCCTGTGACCAAACTTATTACAGGAGAAACAATAACCATTGAAAGGTCTTACCTTTTTGCAATCTCTTTCCAAATGACCATGTTTATTACATGCATAACAAGTTCTGTTAACTTGCTTGATTTCCCCTTTAGGTCGATCTATTTTAATCTCTTCAATATTTGCTTCTTTCTTTGCTTCTGAAGATGCTTCATGAGATTTCTTTCTTTCTTGCAATGAATTGACTTCAATTTGTGCTATACTGAATCCAAGACCAGTAGTGTCACCTTTTTTCTTTTGTGCATTTAGCTGAGATTGAAGTGAATCAGAACTTGTGTGGAGTTTATCAATCTTATCATTTGCTTTTGTTAATTCAGATTCCAACTTCTTCTTTATGCTTTCCAATTCCAGAACTTTCAGGTTTGCTTTCAAGAGTTCATCATCTAGTTGTTTTCTTTCTTTGATCTTTTCTTCAATAGCAATTTGGTTGTCTGTGAGCTATTCATCCAGATTTTCAACTTTATCTTTCAGAGACATGTTCTCTTCATTGAGCTTTTTGATCATTTTCCCTAAATCACTTGTAGAACAATCTTTCAAATCTTTTCTTAATTTCTTGATAAGCATTTGTGAGCCATCAACTTTCAGTCTAAGTTGTTCATTTTATTTTTCAGATCTATCAAGATCTTCAAGAGCTGCTTCAAGATTCTTTTTCAAATGTTTTGCTTCTGTTGAGTCCATGATCTCCTCAAGTGGTTAAACTTATTTTCTGAGGACCAGAGCTCTGATACCA
>MU224659.1:1062454-1143596 GCA_018584345.1 Thuja plicata | reverse complement strand
CCCCGGTGGGAATTAGTACCCACAAATATTGTACTAGGTATAATGAACCTGTTAAAGTTCCTTTGCCCTGTTAGAAGCAGTCTTTACAATATGAGTACAATGACCTGGTTAAAGGTCTGACCCTGTTGGGAGTCTTTTACAAAACCCTGTTAAAGGTATATGGCTCACTGCCCAATAGGATGAAGGCTACAACCTTCTGAAAGATGATATACACTATATCAAAATGAACTGTTGTGATGACACTGCTTGTCTGATTATTTCTGTATATGCGTGAATGCTCTTACTCTCTTAAAGAGCTATATCATATACTGACTTCATTATATTGCTCTTATGTATCTTCCTCTTACATGATAATCGACGCATGTAACATAACTTTACATTACATACTTATATGTTCATATCCGAATAGGCACGACCCAAAACGAAACACTAGTCGGCCCTAAAACAAAATATACAACACTTCCGAACAAGTTGGCTCAAGCATGTTTACTACAATGTTAATTACATCATTACAAACATAGAACCAAAGGTGCTTGGCCATTGCATTACAAAATAATTCATGCTGATCAAAACACTAGTCATCTTCCATGCTCTGTCTTCTGGACTGCTGGTCTACTAATCTGCCTATAACTTTTCTGTATTGTGGTTCCATACTATGCATGTCTAGATGTAGCATATACATGTGTCATACAACATATATCTAAATGTGCATACACTGACTCAATCTCTCGCACGTGTGCTGATGTGTTGATTGCTGAGTATCTTTGTCTACCCTATTTTCCATACTTAGTCATTTTGTCTTTCATGACAGAAACTAAACATGACTTTGTTGCCATGATGACATCACAAAATGAGTCATGCATCCTTAGGAAGTCAACTTGCCAACACAAACTAAAAGTTTATACTGATGTTGATTGGGCTGGGAACATAGATGATAGAAAAAGCACTACTGGTGGAGCATTCTTTATTGGAGAAAGACTAGTTACTTGGATAAGAAAAAAACAAGGATGCATATCTTAGTCAACTACAGAAGTACAGTATGTTGTTGCTGCAAATTGTTCGAACATAGCATGGATAAAACAATTTTTGAAAGGAATGAATGAAGAGATCACTGATCCAAAGATAATTTATTGTGATAATACAAGTGCTATAAATATTTTAAAGAATCATGTGATGCATGCAAAGACAAAGCAAATATCTATTAAATATTACTACTTGAGGGAACAAGTACAAGATAAACAATTAATACTAGAATATGTACAATTAAAAGAACAACTTGCAGACATATTCACAAAACCCTTACCGAAGGATACATTTGAGTACTTGAGAGGTAGACTAGGGGTTCGTCCCTTGTCTATTGGTAACTAAGTTGATTAGGAGGTTGAATAAACCTACATGCAATCAGAATATCAATCATGTTGATGCAAATTTGAACTGGAATGACACAGAGATATCAGTACACTGAAAGGTACCTACTACACTGAAAACCAGAGATATTTTATTTGGCTACTGAAGAGATGCATATTTATTTTTGGCATTGTTGTCAAAGGGAGAGAGATTCATGAAATATCTAATGAGAGAGAGTTGATCAATGGAATATCTATCCATAATAGGGAGAAAAGAGAAAGGGAGAGACATATCTAATCTATAGAGAGATTCAAGAACAGAAAACTCAAAACTGCAGGGAGAGTCTATGTAATGAGTTTTTATACTAACATAGTTTATATTCAAGCTAAGGAGAGCTACAAAATTGTTGCAGTTGTAGAACAAAAGTTTGGTATTTTTTTGTATGACATTTTATATTGCATATTTCATATTGTGTTGCCATCAATGCCAAAGGGAGAGATTGATGAACTATAATTGATTGAATGTTTGAATTCATTTGTTGATATTCAACCGAGTTGCAGAAGTGATGATAAACATTATCAGTTAATGTATTGGCATTAATGTCAATTTATTTGAGTATTATTATGGTGGAAAACATTTGTTGTGAATTGGAGATCTGGAACAAACAATGTTTATGTGGTCGGAAAATGAAGTGTTCTGTATACACCGAGAGACAGTAAACACCGAGTAAAACACAGTGTATACCGAGCACAGTGATAACGAGAAAGAGATCACCGACACAACATGGTTCATACTAAGATCAAGCAGTTAATTCAAATCGAGGCCAACTAGGATGCTAAACTGGAAATTGATGATTTTGAGGTAAAAGATAAAGTTTGTTATTTGATCAAACGGTCATGAAAATTCAAGGAAGATCGGACGACAAAGATTGAAACGTGTTTTTAACAACTACCGAGGATGGATCAAGCGAGAAAATGATTGATGGAGATTAAGTGGAAAGATCTGAAGGATGGAAATTAAATGAGCTATGATGTCTATATAAGAGACAAGAGATTCATTGTGAATATATGCTACACCTGATGCACATACTTGTGAGTTTATGCATGACTGATCAAAATAGTTAAGACATAACCGAGCATTTTCTGCAAACATAACTGAGCGACAAAGGAAAGAGAAGAACAAGTATGAAGTATGAGATGAACTAAAGAAGTACAAATTGATCAGAGGTATTATGTACTTAGCATAGATCTGAATATCTACAAAATAGAGTTGTATTTGAATCATATCACTACTGTATTTATTTAACCATTTTTACAGATAAATCTCTTAACCGAGTAGGACAGTGAAGTCTTTATTATAACATTTAGAGAATGTTGAGTGTTTTCTTGTTGACCCCATAGTGAATGCATGGTCAAGAGAGAACTGATAGTTTTAAATCCTCTAACCAGGTCACATTTAACAGTGTGCATTGTAACCTTTAATAGGGTTGGCTCTTCACTGAGCTCACTTCAGAAGAGTGAAAATTATTTGGGTTACCGGTCCCAGGTAGTTTTTCCCTTAGTAGGGTTTCCACGTTAAATATCTATGTGTCAATGTGCATGAATATTATGGATTGTTATTTAACTTTACACTTTATTTTATTGACCTAGATCGGTAATCACAGTATTAATTTACTAATATTCGGTAAACACCATTGATGATACTTTGAGATTATAGAATACATTTTCACCGAGTTGAGTTTTATATTTGAATATGTTTTGGTATACATCTGGAGAAATTTGGGACTGTAGGATAATTTGGAGGAGACTAATTCTAACTGATTCACCCCCTCTTAGTTATTCTAACATTAATGTAGAGAGATCATCATAGAACAACTTACATAGGATATAGCAGATGTAAATAAAGCCCTTTTTTGAGTGATTCTTGGGGAGGATATACACCAATAGATAAAATTATGAATGATGAAAAAGCTAAAACATTATTAGAACAAAAAAGGGGAGTACATGTAAAATATAATATAGAAATATAGTGGAGACCAATCTCTAGGGTGGAAATAGAAGTCTTTAGAAAATCTCCCACTACTAAGAGCAGATATAGAATCATTAAAACACATATTGCAAACAAAAAAGGTAATATTTTGAAATTGTGAAGATAGACTTGTTTGGTGTGGGGACAAATCAAGGGATTATAACTCCAAGGATGGTTATAATATTTTGGTCAAGAAACAACAATTCGAAAAGACACAAATACCCATACAACTATGTTGGGACAAAATGTGTCTTCCAAAAGCAGGTATGTTTACGTGTGACGTAGCATTACAAAAATGTGTTTCACCTGCAAAATGGTTTAGAAAAATAGGGTTTGTTGGTCCATCCCGATGTCCTCTATGTGAAAGAGAATAAAAAGTAGTAAATCGTATCTTTCTCAAATGCCCAGTTACACAATGATGTCAGTCATGGTTGTGTGTCAAATTAGGGTGGGTCACAACACTATCCAACAACATTATGAGTTTATTCAAGTGTTGTCCTAATATGTATAAAACCAGTCTGTATGGAATTTTATGGATTACCTCGCCATCCTTGGTGATGTGGGAACTATGAAAAGAAAGAAATAAGAGAATATTTTAGGGGAAGAAAATGGAATGAAAAACTTTAATTAATAAAATTGAAGCAACAATTGGAGAAATTGTCAATAACAAAATAATATTATTTTGTCATAGAGATGCCCAATTCACCAATTGGGATGGAAAGATCAGAATTTAGTGGTATGGCTTGAAGATCCCCCTTTGGTGGAAAAGGAGGAAATATAAGTGAACAAAATAGAGCCCAAAGTGTATGGGCCTTACCAAAACAAGGGTGGTTTAAATTAAAATCTAATGGATCTTCCTATGGAAACCCTAAAATCTCAAGAATCAGATGGGTAATCCATCATTAGAATGGGTCAGTAGTAGAAAGACTAGAAAAACTCATTCGGGAGTAAACAAATAATGTGGTAGAAATGAAATCATTAACAAAAGGCTTACTCTAATGCAAATATTTGGGAATATACAAAGATGGTATTGAAGGAGACTCAACCATAGTCATAAATGCTTTAAGAACGTGATTGACCCCAAATTGGAAGGTGGATGCCTTACTTGGCAAATCCTTGAACTTATTTTTTTTAAAGAAATATTAATTAATCATATATATCGAGAGGCTAACATGGAAGTTGGTCAATTAACCAATATAAGTGTTGATGTCATATAGTATGATAAAATTGGACCAACAGACTTAGCCATATAAAAACTAGGAAAAAAGCCAAGGTAGAGGAAGAGATAATAAAGGATGATTAAATTAAATTAAATTAATAAGAATGTCTATGTGTTCGTTGAGGTCAGCATCGAGTTCTTTAAAACTAAAACTAAACAAGGGAAATCATGAAGCCAGGAGACTCCAATTGTTGCCTTTGTCCAAGAGCGGGTTCCTGATTCTTCTAGCTTTGTTGGAAATGTCTCCTCTTTGTTGGTTGGGTCATGATCTCCTACTGGTACGCAAGCTATTTTTGGCTCTATAGGTCCTCTTATCTCTCCCTATTTGGTTTATGTTTTTGGTAGAGCTTTGGGCTCTAGATCCCTGTTGGTTGAGCCTGTGATGGGTGTTAGAAATTCATTGGTTGCTAGGAAGTCAATTTTGGATTCCCTTTACTGGCATGATGAGGTTGCTAAAGTTGAGGATGGTTGGATTATGGTTAAAGGAAAATATTTTAAGATATCCTCGCCTCCTTTTGATATGACACTCTGATCCCATAAGAAGGGTTCTAAGAGTTAATCTTGTTGTGGGTTTTTATCTTTGACTGTCGTTTCTTAAATGCTTCATCTTTGGAAGTGTTTTCTTGGGTGCTCCTTGGGGGGTCTGGCCTTTTGGTCAGGCAAGTCTATTGTGTGTTGAGAATTTTAAAGCTATATCTTAAGTTTCATCTTTGTACAGGGTTTCAAGGCCCCTTCAAAACGTGTTTTTACCTTAATCTAAAACTTAGCAACGCTAGTAAAAGAAATTCATCATTTCACTATATAAATGCCATACACTCAAACCCAACAACATTACATTACAATCAGATCACAATTGAGCACAAATTATGCATTTATTACAATGACATTTAAGGCATGTATAGAAAGAAGATAATCTAGTTACCCTAAACTTAAACAAACACCATAGAAAAGGTTTTAGCTAATAAAGTTGGCAGAAACAATCATAGTTTTAACCGCTAAACTAAACAAGTAAGAAGTGGAGAAGAATATGTTAGAGCTAGAATTTATTAGCTCTTCACTCTAGACAACATAATGAGCCTAGAGTCTTTATCTAGAAAATAAATTTAAACAGAACAACATTAGGCTTTTACAAAGTTTCATAGCAATTTCTCTGAGACGATTCCATGGATTCTACTATATGTCTACTATCCAATAAGAGACAAATGGCTTTCATAGGAAAGGTGAAGGAGAAAATATTGAAGGAATTAATGAATTTATCTCGTTGTCTGATAATTCAAGCAGTGCACATGATCCTCTAAGGAGAATTTATATACATGGCCCACATATACAAAGTAAACACAGACATATTGGAGCCTGCAAATGGGCTTAGCTGGGTAAATATGACATCAAAAGGTAATAAAGAGGTTAGTTGGTCTAAACCTATGAAGGGGTGGTGTAAGATTAACTTTGATTGAGTGTCTAAGGGAAATTCTATCCCTTTTGTTGTGGGATTTGTGGCCTGAGATTAGATGGGGAATATCATTGCTATGGGAGTGAAAAAGTTAGAAGAAGGGACTAATAAGGGGGGTAGAGGAAAAGGTTGCACTTCAAGCAGTTAAATTTGTCAAATGAATGGGTGTGTCAAAATTTTATTTGGAGGAGGACTCTTTGATCATAGTTAAGGAAATTATTAATGGGATTACATAAGCATGACATTTGAAAAACTATATCTTTACAATCAAAAATGAATTGGCCACCATTGATGATTATCAAATTAGTCATTCAAGGAGATTGGGCAACACAGTGAAAGATGTGTTATCCAAGTGGGCTTTATCATTTAATGATACCATGGATGTTTGAATGGGGGATTTTTATACCCTCACATTTAATGAATGACATCAGTGCCAACAACTGAAGGGGTTGTACATTAAAGATACTTCTGAGGGAAACATGCAATGGGACTGGAATTTTATTGCAAAGTTTAAATGGTAGTGTGAGGTGGTTTTCTTATCAAAATCATTGATGAGATGAGTGGACAGAGAGGTGGTAAGGTAGTTTTATTTGTAGAAGAATTTAGAAGTTGAATGGATAGAGAGGTGGTGATGGAGGCCAATTTCACTTTGTTGTCAATGATGCAACAAACAACTTTCTTTGGGATGATTTCCACTAAGAGGTTGAAAGGACTCTTCATTTTCAAAGACATGGAATTTGTTCCAATTATGCAAGAAATAATGGGGGATGTTTTCATTAATGTTATACATCGTCACAAAACAAACATGGATATCGTCTCACTGGTGTTGACCTAAAATTTAGAATTGGCTAAGAATGTGAATATCATTAGATGCGTGATGTGGGGCATTGTGGAGGAGGGGTGTCTTTTTAGGCTTGATTATGTTCTGGAATGTGCAATTCCTAATGTTGGGTTTGATGTCTGGGAAGGCATTGAGAACCCTCGTGAAGAGGAGTTGTGGAAGTTGGATCCTTTTATGCGGTGACCTGTTGGTTTTAATAGAACCATGAGAAGAAATAAGGCTTTAGCAGGGTAGAATAATTTGAAGCTATACATTCAACCAAAGTAGGTCACTTCATGTCATGCCTTGGTGGTGGCAGAGAACGCTTACATTAGGAGGAAAAAGAGGAACGTTAGAGGTAGGAGGATGACAAAGCTATTGAACCAGTGAATGATGAAAATGCTAAGGGTTTGAATTGTTCCTTCTTTCATCGGTCTGATTTTTTGGGTTTTTTTTTTTAAATTTGATTGTAATGGGCCGAAAATCTAACTCTTGTACTAACGGGTGGTTTTTTTGTTGTCATCAAAATATATGGCTGGTATTGTGAACTATAAAAGATCCTTTCCTTTCCTTTCCTTTCCTTTCTGTTATCGATGAATATTTGTAATAGATGTATGAGCAGGGCGTGCTTTTTGAACAACCAATTATGACTTGGAAAGGATTCTCCGAGGTTAGGGCAGTATGGGTAACCAAGATACTATTTTTTTGGTCATTGGAATCAATCTTTTTGATGGAATGTAAATTGTGTAAATATTTCTTTAAATATTAATAAGATATACACTTATTTGTGACCAAAAAAAAGGACATATCAGTAGTTTTCATTGCCTCTACATTGCATGTGGAAGAAGAAAGGGTTTTATTAAGACACTAAGTAGGAAAAAAATTAAAGAAGAATTTTGGGGGAGTTGGATAAGGTCATGGACAACATAAATAATGAATTAACAAATCCTTGCCCTGAAAATTATCTTATGACATTCATAGAAGGAAATCTAGTAACTAGGATGTCAATATTAACCATTGAAGACCCAAAATATTTCAAGGTGAAAAATCCCATCATCAAACAAAATTTGAGTTTTCTAATGAAACTCCTAAGACTGAAACAAAATGAGGGAGGAGACTAGATGCATAAATACATGAGAGAAGATGGCATACACACCAGTGATGAGGAGAGACCTAATATCCAAGATAAAGGACTACCATAGATGGTAAAAGCGGACCTCCCAAGGCCAAGAAAAAGGGCTATTGAATGCCCATATGTAACTACTCTAGGCGATAAAGGCAACATTATTGTCATGTAATGAAAAGTATGTTAAATATTTTAGCATGCTTAAGTATATACATAAAGTAATAGAAACTACATTTTTTAGATGTTTTATAGATGATTTTAGATTATTCATCCATTGTATGGGCTTAAGCATCTCACAGATACAATTAGTTTTATAATATAGAAAGATAGACTTGAAATAGGGGCAATTTTGACAGTTTTGCCTATTCTAGTTTGTCTTATATGTATAGAGAATGGATAGTGATATAGGGAAATTATGCAAGATATGCTCATTTTGACATAAAATATGGAGTATATACAAGATAACTATATGAAAAAAAATATCTATATATTATCCCAAAATCAATATAAAATTATTGGCTTAGAAAAACTCAGGCACAAAACAGGGACAAATTTGATAGTTTAGCCTATGTGGGTTTGTCTTAGATGTATAAAGGATGGATAATGATATAGGTAAATTTTGCAAGACTTGATCATTTTGATAGAAAATATGAGTATTTTTTTAAAATTAATATTAAATTATCGGCTTCCGTCTTTTATTGAGCAAAAAATATATATTCTAAAATGATGTGTATTAATATTATATAAATTAAAGCTATTTTTCTATTTTATTTTATTTTTTAAAGCTTTGGAAAGGTGTATTCATTTAACCTGGTGAGTTTGTTGTTTTGAAGATAAATGATTTAAGTCTCTAAGAAGTTATTGATGATGACCATTCATTTGTGGATGGTATGCCAAACTCATTTTAGTTGAGTTCATTACAAATTTAGCAATTCCTATCAAAATTTACTACTATATGTGGGGTTGCATGAAGAAAAAATAGAAGAGGACGCACTAGAGAGGTAGAAGATTGGTCAAGCAAGACTTGGGTAATAGTAAATACATGATAGAAATTGATCAAATAATATAATTGGACATCTCTAGAGAGAGAATCCACTATCACTAGGATCACTAAATTATTCCCTTTGATAATCTCTTAATAAATCCATGGAAATGTCAATCCATATTGGTGGCTACAATAGAGACTAGTTATAGAGTGTTAGAATGTAAAAGCACTGAGAGGGGTGGTGAATCAGTGTAAACATGTACTTAAGAAATTTCACCACCGATCTAACAAATATAATCACCAACTTCCAAAAACTAAAATATGCAACTGATAATATCAAATAGAAGTAAACAACATCAAGCATCCACAAAAGCATCACATACGACACATAGATTTTTCTCGTGGAGACCCTTGTTAGAAGGAAAAAACCACGGTGGGGAAGGACACCCATAAATCACCTTACTGTAGTAAACATATTTTCCATGTTAAGACCTACAATACCCTTGTTAGGGTTCACCCTATTAAAAGTGACTAGTACCTTGTTATAAGTACCAAAAGACTTGTTAGAGTCTAGCTCGTTAGAGAATTCTAACATTCAGTTAAGAAGTTACCCTATTAAAGGATTTACAATAAAAACCTGTTAGGAGATTTAAGTTGTAAAAGTTAGGAAATAACAACAATGATGATTTGTAGAATGACATTGCTTGCCTATCAGATCCTCTATGTTCATTTTCTTACTAACATTGTATTAATCTGTAAGTTACTTCAAACTCTGATAGCTGCACTTGTAAATATGATTGCAACCCTAAATCACATGAGATCTCCTTATATAATGTGTTCTTAAGTGGCTTAAGACTTAAAAATTATCCATCAAAGTTGGCACAAAATATTTACCAAATTCCTCAAAATCAGCGTCAATAATACCTCATATGTCCTCCCTAGATGTAATATACATTTTCATAAACAATAGTTGATCTCAGATCCACCACCTTAACTAATTCATCATGAAATTATGATCGGTGACTCAATAGGTACACTATCTTCCACATCAAAAACTGGTGCAGGAGCACCTTAAGGTCTTGTGAAGATCTTTAAAGCATTTTGGCTTGCAGGTTGGTTTAGAAAACCACCAAGGTAATAAGGAATAAATATAAAGTCCCAAGGTTGTTTAGAGTTTAGTGTTTGGTGTGATCAATTATGATCTAAGAGCTTAAGTCCTAGAAAGTCAACAAAAAAGGTCAAAGGTTGACCAAAACTCCAAAATGGAGTGGAACTTGTGATTTTTGTGTTTTTAGGTGGTTAAAGGTCTTATGTAATGGTCTAGAGTTGAGTTGAACGACTGAGAGTAGTGGAATGACAAAATGACAAAAGTTGTAAAAGTTGTTCATGACAACATTTCCTAGAATTGAGGAAATAGCTTTAAATGTGTTATAGTCTCCACCTTAGGGTCTAAACACTTAGGGGTAACCTATAAAAGGTCGAACAAAACCCAATCTAAGGGTTTTCTTTTATATTTTACGGACTGAGTTTGGAAAGGAGCAAGAAATTGACTGTAATTTGAATCAGAGCCTTGATCCAGATCTTTAATGGATTGAATGGCATGAATGAATGCACTGATACTTTGTGTTTTGACATATATAAATTATTTGTGGAGTTGGTTTTGTATATTTTTACTTCCTTTGTACATTTTGTAAATACTTTGAGTTTCACTGTTTCGCTGGTCTGTTCAGGGCCAGTCTTGTAAATATGTGTCCCTCTTGAGTTCCCATGGTTGGAAAACTATGGACACTTGGAATCAATTAGGAGATAGTTTAAATATTGTATATATGTTTTTTGGGGTCTGTGAATGTGGGAGAGCTATTTTTTCCAACAAGCCCTAGGCAAGTGCAGTGACATTCTGGTTAGGAGCTTGTGCAGAATAGTAGCATGGAAAGATGCTAAATGGATTGGATTGAACCAATAAATGGTAGGATCATGTAGAGGTGTGTATCCTTGATAACTGAATGCAAGGAGAGGATTAGTGAAGTTGTTTAGAGCAACCATTGAAAGAAAAGAACCCATATTGGTGTACATCCTCCTAAAACCCTTAAAAATAGGGGTTTGGTGGAAGTCCCATGTACGGACAAGGTGGGGGTCTAAAACCTAGAAAATCCTTGAGCCTAGGTTAGACCTATGAAGAATCCATAGTTGAATCAGAGGGTTTTTAAGAGAGTTTGTGAAGAAATCCAAGAAAATGAGTTTCTAGGAGGCCTAATTGACCAAAAAGGCTACAAGGTGTCAAAACAAGAAAATGAGGAACTCGATTGAAACCTGATGAAGGGATCCATCAAAGTGGATCAGAATTAGTTGAAAGTGGCCTAGAAATGGTTAGGAATCCCATTCCTATTGCCAAGGTCAGATTTGGGTCAAATTGGATAAGATAAGCTAATGGGTGCATTGGAGGATTTAGAAGGAAAGGAGAGTGGTTTGAAGTTGGTGGAGAGATTTAAGAGGAGAAGGGGATCATATGAGAGTCCTCTGGTTAGGGTAGTGATAGACACCATAGAAAGAACAAAGAAAGGGTCTTGGAAAGATCAAGGAAGGTCTTAGAAGTTAGATCTCCCCATCTAATTAGTATCAGAGCCATTGAAAGGCTTGGGAAGTGGTTAGTGTATGATAGAGAGAAGTGAATCCATTGGAGAAAGCACCATGGTGACCAATGCAAAATTGGAAAGGGACTTGTCAGAGGAGCAAGTCAAGAATAGAATTCCTGAAGAAGCTATGAAGGAGACGAAGTTAAAGTTAGCAGAAGTGGTAGAGACATCAAGCAAGATGAAAGAATAGATAGGACGGGAAACAGATAAAGGGAAGAGTCAAGTTGAAGAGGAGGCAAAACCAGATCCTGACCCTCCATTACCCAAGGAACCATTCCTCAAGGACCTCAAGGAATTAAGTGGCAAGGCACTAGAAGGCATTCCAGTATTCTCTAGCAAGATGGATGCAGATTTAGTGATGGAGTGGATTGAGGGTATGGAAAACCATTTTGAATGTGATGGTATCACAGAGGCACAAAAGGTGAACATAGTCAAATCAAGGATAAGAGGATAAGCACTAACTTTGTGGAAGTTCTTGCAAGAAGAAATAGAAAGGGAAGGGAATAAGCTGATAGCAACTTGGAAAGCTATGGTGGCTAAGGTGAAAGAGAACTATTCACCAGAGGATTATGAAATCCAATTGCACAAAAGATGGAAGAATCTCAGAAAAAAAGATCTAGATGTGGCATCATATACCAAAGAGTTCCAAAAAATATGCCTTAGGTCAAGAGTGCAGGAAGTGGAAAGCATCAAAGTTGCTAGGTATCTCAATGGCCTTAGGTGGAACATACAAGAAGAGTTGAAACTCTTTACCTTAACTTCCATCCATCGGTGTTTTCAAATAACCCTTAAAGTGGAAGAAAAACTTAGAAAGAAGCAAGACTCCAACTCTAGGGGAAGAGGAAGAGGTAGAGACTCTAGAGGTGGACATAGAGGTGGTTCTAGTGGAAGGAACAATGAAACCAGAAGCCAAGGAGATTATAGGTTTGTGGAAAAAAATCCTGAGACTAGTAATAGAGGAGGATATAACAAAGGTAGAGGCTTTCATAGTGGTGGAAGATGCAGATCATGTGGGTTTGGAAGTAGCTCACATTTTGCTTCAATGAAGTGCTATAACAGTGGCCAACTAGGTCACCCTGCCTATAGGTGTCTAGATAAACCAACATCTTCACAAGGTGAGAATAATAATGCTTATGTGCAAGAAGAGGACATGACCAAACAATCAGAGGTAAGTTTGGATTCAGAAAAGGGAGAGAATCTCATGCTTAGGAGGATTCTAATCAAAGAACCTATAAGTGATGAACACAAGAAAAGAAGGGCTCTTTTTAGGGTCAAGTGCAAAATTCTTGGTAAAGTATGCAGATTTATAATAGACTCCAGATCCACTGATAATGTGATCTCAGAGGAAGCAATAAAAAAGCTCAAATTGGTCAAGATACCCCATGTGTGTCCTTACAAGGTAACTTGGTTGAATAAGGGACAAAATATCCTGGTTAATGAATAAGTGTGGGTTGAGTTCACTATTGGAAAGTATCAAGACAAGATACTTTGTGATGTACTACCAATGGATTCATGCCATCTGTTTCTTGGAAGACCATGGTAGTATGACAGGGAGGCAATTCACCATGGTACGGAGAATAAGTACTCATTCAAGAAGAATGGATTAACTTATAAGATACAGTCTTTGATAGAGGAGGAAACAGTGGAGAAGATGGACTCTAATACCCTACTAATGAGTGGTAAATAATTCCTCAAGGACATTAAGGAGGAAGAATGAATTGGCTATGCAATCTTGGAGAAGCCAAAAAAGGAAGAGACACCTAAACAATCACCTATGCCTGCAGAAGTGAAGCAGTTGCTAGATCGGTTCCAAGACATCATATGTGAAGGGACTCTGGCTACCCTACCACCCAAAAGAGAAATCAGTCATCAAATTGACTTTGTGCCAGGGGCATCATTGCCTAACAAGGCTACATACAAAATGACACCAGAGCAGAACAAAGAGATTGCAAGGCAAGTGCAGGAGCTATTGGAACAGGGTCTGATAAGGAAGCGCATCAGTCCATGTGTTTTCCCAGTGGTGTTTGCTCCTAAAAAGGGAGGTAAGTGGAGAATGTGTATTGACTCTAGGGAAATAAATAGGATATCTATTATATATACATTTCCTTTCCCTAGAATAGAAGACTTAATGGATTGCTTAGGGGGTGCTAAGTAATTCTCAAAGATTGACTTGAAAAGTGGATACTATCAGATTAGGAAGAAAGAGGGTGATGAGTGGAAGTCAGCCTTTAAAACCACATAGGGGTTATATGAGTGGTTGGTAATGCCATTTGGGATTACAAATGCACCTAGTACTTTTATGAGGGTCATGAATGAAGTCTTGAAGTATTATATAGGGGTATTTGTAGTAGTATAACTAGATGACATCCTCATTTTTAGCAAAACAAACTAGGAGCACATGAAGCACCTAGAACTTGCGTTGAAAATAGTACAAGAGGAGAAGCTCACCATAAATCTTGAAAAGAGTGAGTTTATGAAACAAGACCTAGTCTACCTAGGATTTGTAGTATCCCAAGGTGACTTGAAGATGGACAAGAGAAAAGTGGAAGCCATATTAAGTTGGCCTACTCCTAAGATAGGGACTCAAGTGAGAAGCTTCCATGGATTAGCCCAATTCTATAGGAAGTTTGTGAGGAGATTCAGTGAAATTTGTGCACTTGTCCTAGATACCATTAAGGGTGGAATCAAAACAAAGTTTGTATGGACCAAGGAAGCCAATGAAGGATTTGAGAGATTGAAGAAAGAGATAGCCACCCAACCAATACTAGTTTTACCAAGTTTTGATAAGCTATTCATAGTGGAATGTGATGCTAGTAACATAGCTGTGGGTGCAGTCCTAAGTCAGGAAGGAAGACCAGTAGCCTTCTTTAGTAAAAGGATTAATGAAGCAAAGTATATATACTCATCCTATGATCTAGAGCTTTATGCATTGGTTCAAGCTCTTAAGAAGTGGAGGCACTACTTGTTTCCAAAAGAATTTGAGGTATACACTGATAAGTAGGCCTAAGGTACATAAATACATAGGAGAAGCTTAGTTTGAGGCATATAAAGTGGATGGAATTTTTACAATCATACACTTTTACTATCAAGCACAAAAAGGGGGTAAATAACAAGGTAGTTGATAACCTTAGTAGGATATTTCTTAACATCCAGGAGATACAGTTGTAGAGTACAGGGGTTGAAGGATTCAAGGACCTCTATGAAGGAGATTCAGATTTCTCAGAGATTTATAAGGTGTGTACTGATTTTGAAAATCACTTTCATAGTAAATATGAAAACTATACCTTGAAAATGGCTTATTGTTTAAGGGGATGCAACTATGTGTTCCAAGGGGTTCCATGAGGGAGAGCCTCATCCGAGAGAAGCACAATGGAAGTTTGAGTGGACACTTTGGGTTAAACAAGACCCTAGACCTAGTGGAGAGATTTTATTGGTGGCCTAAAATGCAGAAAGATATAAGGAGATATGTGGAGAAGTGTGGAGTGTGTCAGAAGGAAAAGGGGACATCATAAAATTAAGGTCTTTACCGACCATTTCCCATCCAAAAGAGACAATGGGAGTGCATAAGTATGGATTTCATAGTGGGACTACCTAGGACACTAACTAATTTGGACATTGCATTTGTGGTAGTCGTCAGATTCAGTAAGATGAGTCATTTTATCCCATGTAAGACAACACATGATGTCAGTCACATTGCCCACCTTTTCTTCAAGGAGATAATAAGGATACATGGCTTGCCAATGAGCATAGTTGCAAACAGAGATGTGATGTTTATGGGGAACTTTTGGAAGACCCAATGGAAAAGGATAGGAATTAATTTGTCTCATAGTTCTACATACCATCCTCAAACAAATGGTCAGACAGAGGTAATAAACAGGGTTCTTGGAAACTTTCTAAGATGTTTGACTAAAGAGTATGGGCAAGGATGGGAACAAGTTATTCCATAAGCAGAATTTGCCTATAATGATAGCATAAATAGGACTACTGGTAAGAGTCCATTTGAGATTGTATATGGATTACATCCAAAGGGTGTTCTTGAGCTGAGATACCTAAAAGGTTATGAAGGAATCAGTGGTCATGTAGATGATTTTGCTCAATTAATGAGAGAGGTTCATGAACAAGTGCAAAAGACATTAGTGGAAGCTAATCAGAAGTTGAAAGCTAAAAAGGATGAAGGGAGAAGAGACCTACAATTTTAGTTAGGATACTTGGTGATGGTATACTTGAACAAGGCTAGGCTACATAAGGGAATACCAAGAAAACTGATGAAGAGGATTGGACCTTGTAAGGTGTTGGCTAAATATGGTCCCAATGCCTGCAAGATAGATCTACCAAAGGATATGTCGATTTCTCCCATTTTCAATGTGAAGGACTTGATTCAATACAAGGGTCCAGATATAGATGAGGGAAAGTATAGTGTAGATGTGAGTAAGGATGTAGAAGAACTCCAAGTACCTGAACGGATAAAGCCACAAGTGGAGAAGATTTTGGATTCAAGAGTGAAGAAGAATACAAGGAACAAAGTCTACATGGAACACTTAGTGAAATGGAAACTCCAACCTGAGTCCAAGGCTACATGGATAGAAGAAGGAGATTTCAAGAAGCATGGCATAAGCATGGATTTCATCACACCTAAGATACCTTGATTTTCTTGTTGCAGGGGGGGATGGTGTAGGAGCACCTTAAGGTCTTGCACGAAGATCTTTAAAGCATTTTGTCTTGTAGGTTGGTTTTTCAAACCACCAAGGTAATAAGGACTAAATATAGAGTCCCAAGGTTTTTTTGTGTGTGTTTAATGGTAATAGTGTTTAGAGTTTAGTGTTTGGTGTGATCAATTAGGATCTAAGAGTTTAAGTCCTAGAAAGTCAACAAAAAGGGTCAAAGGTTGACCAAAAATCAAAAATGGAGTGGAACTTGTGATTTTGGTGTTTTTAAGTGGTTAAAGGTCTTATGTAATGTTCTAGAGTTGAGTTGAACCACTGAGAGTAGTGGAATGACAAAATAACAAAAGTTGTAAAAGTTGCTCATGACAACATTTCCTAGAATTGAGGAAATAGATTTAAATGTGTTCTGGTCCCAACCTTAGGGTCTGGACACGTAGGGGTAACCTATAAAATTTCAAACAAACCCTAATCTAAGGATTGGTTTTTCTATTGTACGGACTGAGTTTGGAAAGGAGCAAGAAATTAACTGTAATTTGAATCAGAGCCTTGATCCAGATCTTTAATGGATTGAATGGCATGATTGAATGCATTGATACTTTTTGTTTTGACATATAGAATTTCTTTGTGGAGTTAGTTTTGTATATTGTTACTTCCATTGTACATTTTGTAAATTCTTTGAGTTTCACTGTTTCGCTAGTCTGTTCAGGGCCAGTCTTGTAAATATGTGTCCCTCTCGAGTTCCCGTGGTTGGAAAAATATGGCCACTTGGAATCAAGTAGGAGACATTGTAAGTATTTTAAATATGTGTTTTGGGGTCTATGAATGTAGGAGAGCTATTTTTTCCAACAATCCCTAGGCGAGTGCAGTGACATTCTAGTTAGGAGCTTGTGGAGAACAGTAGCATGGAAAGATGCTAAATGGATTGGATTGAACCAATAAATGGTGGGAGCATGTAGAGGTGTGTATCCTTGATAATTTAATGCAAGGAGAGGATTGGTGGATTTTTTTAGAGAAATCATTGAAAGAAAAGAACCCAGACTGGTGTACATCTCCTAAAACCCTTAAAAATAGGGGTTTGATGAAAGTCCAATGTACGGATAGGGTGGGGGTCTAAAACCTAGAAAATCCTTGAGCCTAGGTTATACCGGATAGGGTGGGGGTCTAAAACCTAGAAAATCCTTGAGCCTAGGTTATACCTATGAAGAATCCATAGTTGAATTAGAGGGTTTTTAAGAGATTTTGTGAAGAAATCCAAGAAAACTAGTTTCTAGGAGGCCTAATTGACCAAAAAGGCTACAAGGCTTCAAAATAAGAAAACTAGGATCTTGATTGAAACCTAATGAAGGGATCTATCAAAGTGGATCATAATCAGTTGAAAGTGACCTATAAATGGTCAGGAATATCATTCATATTTCCAAGGTCAGATTGGGGTCAAATTGGCTAAGATAAGCCAATGGGTGCATTGGAGGATTGAGAAGGAAAGGAGAGTGGTTTGAAGTTGGTGGAGAGATTTAAGAGGAGAAGAGGATAATAGGAGAGTCATCTGGTTAGGGTAGTGATAGACACCCTAGAAAGACTAAAGAAAGGGTATTGGGAAGAGCAAGGAAGCTCTTAGAAGTTAGAGCTCCCCATCAAAAACATAATTCACTTGAAACATCAAATTATTTATTGCAGTCAGAACCATAGATTCTGCATACCATATTATTGTCTCCTTTATGATCACATCATCTAATTTTCTTTGCAACTCGACCACTACCAGTTTAACTAACAGAGAACTATTCTTGCGAAACACCTCTTGTACACTAATCAACACAATTAACTATTCTTCCCTTTACCAATCATGTATGAATCTTACCAGTCACTCTAATCATATTTATGAACATGTTTCCAACAATGAAAACCAAATATGTATCTTCAAATGACTGATCTTCAAATCTCCTCCAAAAACTACCATAATGCCAACAATATCCCCTTTGGCATTGATAGCAATATATTTGTTAAGCATAACCCTGAAACTATTGATATGCATTGTATGGATATACACTTTGAATCATTCAATTCAAACTCCCCCTTTCTCGATACATATCTCTCATACATACTAGAATTCAAATATCTCCCCCTTTTTGTCAACAATGACAAAGAATAAAAAATACATACCAGAATTACATTATGTCAAAGACATCCTTAAAGTTTGTCTTTGTTGAATCCAATGACTTTTCCCATGACTCTGGTAAGTGCTCCATAAATAGAATATGTCCATGTATTATCAATGCTAACCCTTCCATATCTTTCAAAGTACTTATCTCGGGTAGACTTAGTGTGGTTTCTGCATCTCTCACATTTTGTTGCATAAGATCTATGGTGGGAGCTAAGTAGGTCTGAAAATCCATAAGTGTTATAATTCTTTTATATTGCTCTATTTGCAACTGCTTCATTGTGTGAGTAATCATTTTGACCTTACTACTATATTCTAAAGTTGAACTAGTCAGGGGATCAAAATTTTCAACCAAAGCATTAAGCTCTCGTTGAGCTTCCTCTCTCTTCTTCTCAAGATCTTTTGTAAAAGATGTAAACTGGGACACTTTTACAAGTAAATGTCCTACCTCCTCTAGGATTTCTTTCACTTTGCTCACTACAAATGCAAGTGACTCTCTGTCTACTGATATAATCTCTTTCAACTTGTCAATTCGTTGCTTCTCATACTCTTTCATTGCCAATTACATTGATGCATTTTCCAATTTAGGTACTTGATTAGAAACAACTTTGACCAAAATACCTAGCTGATCAATAGGTTTGTCTTGTTTATCATATGTCACATCAGGTGCTAGATTACTAATGATATTTTCTGCCCCTTTTAGTACTCTAACCTTCTTCTTCTTTCCCTTTAATCTGTCTCTTTCTTCTTTCTCTCTAAGCAAATAAAACATCTTTATCAACTCCTTAGGACTCATCTTTGTAATATCAATAGTTGCTTGGATTTCTTCATCTTCAATTTCTTCATCATCCCCTTCCTCATAACTATCACAATTATTTTTTTTTCTCTTCTTCTGTGTGCTAGCTTCACGGGTTGGGTCCAATTTCCTCTTTATTGACAATACATCTTCATGAATATTTTGTTCTTCACTTTTTAGTTTTGTTTCTTCCTCTACATTTTGTTCTTCTGGTGCATCAACCTCTGGTTGTGAATCAATGATTTGAATCTTCTTAGAGATATTAGAAAAAATATTGTCAGTGACCTCTCTAACCTCTTCAACTTTGGACTCTTGATCTTTTTCCTTCTCTTCTACTAATTTTTCCTTTGTTGTTGTCATAGATTTTACTAACTTTGTCCATGTTTCCACTGTCTAATCTCTTACCAATTATATTTATCCAATAATAATCCTTGAGACTTTGTTCCTTGTCTTTAATTCTCCTCTCATTTCTTCAAACATTATCTTTACATCCTCAATTCATAATTCAAGTTGCAATAGTGCAAGTTCTTGCTCCATCATTACACTATTTTCATCCTCAAGTTGGTTATCATACCCGTAACTTTCCATGTTGGTTTTTAGGGATCTTTTCCTCAAGCAGATAAGATTAATATCAAGAGAATCAGAGCTTTGATACTAATTTTTAGAATGCACAAGCACTGAGAGGGGGGGTGAATCAGTGTAAACAAGTACTTAAGAAATTTCACTACCAATCTAAAAAAGCTAATCACCAACTTCCAAAAAATGAAACATGCAACTGATAATATCAAATAGAAGTAAAAAACATCAAGCATCCACAAAATCACATATGACACAAATTTTTCATGTGTAAACCCTTGTTAAAGGGAAAAAAATCATAGTGTGGATGACAGCCACAAATCACCTTACTGCAGTAAAAATGTTTGCCCAGTTAAGAGCTACAATACCCTTTCTAGGGTTCACCCTATTAAAAGTTACTAGTACCTTGTTAGAAGTACCAAAAGACTTGTTAGAGTCTACCTTGTTAGAGGATTCCAACCTTCAATTTAGAAGTTACCTTGTTAAAGGATTTACAATAAAGACCTGTTAGGATCTACCCTGTTAGGGGATTTAAGTTGTTGCAACTGTTAGGAAACAAAAAAAATGATGATCTTTAGAATCACATTGCTTTCCTATTATATCCTCTATGTTCCTTTTCTTACTTATGTTTTATTGATCTCTTCTACTTCAATCTCTGATCACTTCACTTGAAAATATGATCGCAACCCTAAGTCATGTGATTTAGATCTCCTTATATAATGTGTTCTTAAGTGGCTTAAGACCTAAAAACTCTCCATCAAACTTGGCATAAAATATTTACCAACTTTTTCAAAATTAGTGTCAGTCGTACCTAATATGTCATCCCCAGACATAATATACATTTCCATAAATAATAGTCGACCTCGGATCCACCGCCTTAACCGATTCATCGTGAAATTTTGATTGACGACTCAATACGTACACTATCTTCCACATCAAAAACATAATTCACTTGAAACATCAAATTAGTTGTTGCAGTCATAACCATAGATTCTTCATACCATATGAATGTTTTCTTTATGATTGCATCATCTGATTTTCTCTACAACTCGGCCGCTAGCAATTTAACTGACTGGGAACTATTCTTGCTAAACACCTCATGTACAAAAATCAACACAATTAATTGTTATTCCCTTTACCGATTAGGTATAGATTTTACCGGTCACTCTAAGCATATTATCTGAGCATGTCGCAAATAATGACAACCAATTATGTATCTTCAAATGACCGATCTTAAGATCTCCTCCAAAAACTACCATAATGCTAACATAGAGTTCCAAGAGTTTAGGTGATTTCTTTTTTTGTCATAAGCATTTATCGTATCCAAAAATGTTTTTCTGATGTCATTTTTCATACCAACCTATAGAGAGAATTTTATCCTTTCATGTATTTAAGAGTCTGAAGTGCTTGATAGTAGGTGACATGTGTAACTCTTATAATACTAGTACTTGAAGATTAGTATTTGTAGAAAGAACACTTACTCTTTAGACTACAAGTAGTTGTCATCCTAAGTATGTCTAGACTTAATTGTGGATCCATTTTGATAAAAGAGCATCTAGTGGAGTAAGGGAAATCTTGTATCACCCAAAAATATTGTATTTCCCTTTTGTTTTTTAGTTTTATTTAGTTTATTTGGAGTTCGTGATGACACTTATGAGGTGTAGCACAATCAAAAATCTTGAAATGGCAAAAAATATTCCCCTCCTATTTTTAGTAAGTCGACCAATTCAGGTTTGTATGGACATGGAAAATGACCCCAAGGAGTGAAATTAAAAATAAAAATGGTATGTGAAAGAATCATCTCAATATCTTGCACTATTTGAAAAATATTAAAAGTTTTCATCTGGAGGGATTTCTCTAATGAAGTTTCAAAATCAAAATTGAGGACCTTAGAAGCCCTATATGAGTTTGGAAATTGAACAATCTTCGTGAGCTTTTCAATGATAGGTTATAATAGAAAATTGGATGCCTCAATCAAAAGTGACAGTTCTTGGAAGTTGTGAAACCAAAACTAAAGTTCTAATAAAAAATAAAATTGGGTGGGAAAATGAACTATTGGACCATTGGGCATGAAAAGAAGAAAAGTTACATTTTCTAGAACATTCTAAGGTGGTTATTGGTGCTAAATAAAGAGGTGAATCGAGGTTTCCATGGACAACTCCATCAGTATAGATTGTGGCTCCAAATTTTAGAGCTTTCTTAGGGGTGATTTTCTTTGTAATGATTTGAACCCATGTGGCTATAGCATGTAAATTTTCTGAATGTTGGGGTTCTCATTTCATTGGAATAATAGAAAGAAAACATTTCCTTCTTGCATTTTCTAGTTTATTTCTCTATTGTTGTTGTGTGTTTTGGCTTGCAAGGGAAGTGTCCTTCATCAGATTCTTTATTTGATCAAAAACTTACTAAATTATTGCATTATATTACCATTCATGTTAGAGTGTTTGAATCAATATGGATTTGGGAAGGATTGAGGACATAAGGTCCATTGGCCATGTGAGATTTTTTAAGGAAACATGATCAAAATGAAACAACAAACAAATGTAAATTTTTGGCTAATAAAGAGACTATGAAATTAGTTAACCAAATAAGGTAAACGAGGTTACATATAAATAAAATGAGAGAATTTGAATTTCCTATTTTGGAGGGAAATGTAGGTAATCCTACTAATCGCCAACCTCAATTACTTCACCAACTAAGTATGACATATAAACATGATTAAGCACCAATTGGTTATGAAATTACATGGATAGGGCATCAACTACCATATTCTCCTTCCATTTTTGTAGAAAATTTTAGAACCTATTAATTTGTTGACCTTCGTTTTCTTTGTGGGAGAGGAGAAACATTGTTCTAAGAAATATTCAAGGCCAGAGTCAATGGTCTTTATATAAAAGTGTTGTTCCACTGAATATGGCCTCAATTTATTGATAACAAGGAGAATTATGCCAAAAGACATTTGGTGTAATGGTAAAAGTCATGTTGTAAGAACCTAGATGATGTTGAGTTCAAATCTTCTTCAATACAAAAAAAAAAAAAGACACAGAGAATGGTAAGTATCTCATTGGAAATATTTTATATCGCTAATGCTTGACAAATGAAAGCAAGTGGTTACCCTCTTGTATTAAGATGACTACCATTCGTCTACTTAAAGAATCATTTTCAATGATGAAAGGATTCAAAAAGACTAAGAGTACAAGAACTAGTGTAGTGCATATTGCATTCTTGTGGAATTTGAATGTCTTCTTTGTCGCTTTCAACCAAGTGAATACATTTTTAACATGATATCAATGGGGAAATAATTTTATCGCAACCCTTGAAAATTTTCCTAAAATAGTTATAGAGACCCAAGAATCTTTGAAGAATTTTGAGAGTTTTTGAATTTTCTCATTTCTTCATATTAGTAATTTTTTAATTCAAATTTAACTCTATTAGCTAAGACTATGTCCTAAATAAAATATCTTTGATTGGCCAACACAACACTTAGGCTACTTTGCACATGGTTGTTTGAAAATAAATGAAGGATTTGATTAAGATGGACATAGTCACTCCAAGTTTGGTAGACAATAGATAATTTTATGGTTCTTTTGAAGAAGCTTTGAAATTTATGATGTGAGATTACAAACTCACAATCTAGTTGAGACATCATGGACTAGATGAAGAATCGACATGCTATATAAACAACTTGTGATTTAGCATCCAACAAGAGATGCTAGTTCTAATTATTTGCACCATCAAAGAGGATTATCAATATTAATCTATATATAGTCATTTAGGGATGTTTGGTGGATTGCCTTCAAGTTGAACCCTTGTTTTGGTATTTCTAACTTCATAGTTACTTTGGTATTTACTTGTTCCTATCATAAGCATGTTTAGGAATGATAAGATCTATGATTTTTTAATTGTGAAAACTAAAATAAAAGGTAGAAGGGATGTGAGGATCCCAAGGTGGTAAATAGAATAACAAGAAAGTTGAAATAATAAATAGAAAGAAAAATAAAACAATTGATAAAACACAATGTAATCAAAAGGACATAAAAAAGGTTGACAAAAATAGAACAAATGAAACTGGATGTTAGTTTAGTATGGGAGGGAAAAAGGATAATGCAATGGCTAAAATAAACCTAGGGAAACACTAAAAAATAAAAACCAAAGTAGACATAAAATATAGCATAAAATAACAAGGCTGGTAGTTTTTTTTTACCTTGGAGTAACAATAATGCAAGTACAAAGAAAGGTTGGGAAGGATTTAAAAACTATAGAAGAGGATTTCACTAAACTTGTTTCAAATATGCCTAATTAGGTAGTTAAGCCATTGAATGTCATTATTCTATATTTGAAGATAGTTGAAGCAAGTACACAAACACTCGAGTGGTGCAATTGAAAAAAAAATTCAATTAGATCGATTGAGAGATTTAAGGCCTAGAGTGTTGATATATTATTGTAATGAGTAAAGTGTTGATAAAACTATCTTATAAGACCAATAAAGGAGCATTACACATAAGATTTTTCAACACCATGTGTAAGTCCAAGGGAAAATCTACTAATCGAGAATGACAACCTTGTCAATATGGATACTAGAGAAATTAGAATTACACAAGATATATCAAACTAAATATATAATTTATTTTTATTATAGAAAGGAAACAAGGTAGTAGTGAGACAAAGTGCCTTATGAGTTTTCATATAAAATCAGATAATAATCAAATGTTGTGCAACATCATGTTGATGTATGTTTGTCATGCTTTGTTGATAAGGCCTCGATAGTTTTGATAAGAAGGTAATGCATGATGGTAAAGAAAGTAAATGCACTTTTGTAAAAGATGGTAAGAGTTGTGTATAGGAACCTTAAACAAATCCAAAGGTTGAATATGGATTGTACTCCAAATTGGTGCTATTATATATGGTAAATAGTTCTTAAATACTATGAAGATAGAGGAAGTGGGGTTCATAATAATTGCTATAGTCACAAAGAAAGATAAGGTATAACATAAGTACTCTCTCTCTCTCTCTCTCTCTCTCTCTCTCTCTCTCTCTCTCTCTCTCTCACACACACACACACACAAATATTATTTTAAAATATATCTATTATACATAAGTGCGTGCATGTGCGTGCACGCACACACACACACACATGTTATGCCATGCATCCCCGTCCCTACATTTTGTGTGCAAAATGTTGGGTCCCCCTTTTGGTTTCTGCTTTTGGCTCTTGCCTTGTCCTTTTCCTTTGTTTTCTTTGTTTTCCTTCTCTGGGGTTTTCTTCCCTGTGGTGTTGTTTTTGTTTTTTTGGTCTCTCGTGACTCCGGGGCCCGGTCTCGGAGTTGGTCATCCTTTGTTGGGAGCCGGATTCCGGACTCTGAGATTATTCACCACGATGTCTCTTTTTCTTAAGATGGTATCATCGCATGGAATCCCCGGGCCCGGAGTCCAGAGGTCTGTCTGTCTGGAGTTTGCTGAAGGAAAGGTAACTTGCTTTTACCATGGGTATAAATATAAGATACCTTTCATTTTCACATTTACCGCGATTAAAACACTTAAGAAATCGAAGTGATTTGAGAGCGATTTTACAGCGATTTAGTGAGAATCAAGTGCTAACCATCCCGAGCTGTTCTGAGCAATTGTGAGTGGTTTGTGGTGGCAAGTGGTGATCATCTGACGGTAGAAGCTATTGCAAAGCATTCGTGGTGAATTCCTTTCATTGCCCTTCTTCATTTTTAGGTTGGTGCCTTCCTTCCTTTCTATTTTCCTGCTTTTTGGTTTTATCTGGTTTTTCTGTTGTCTTGCGTTTCCATTGGTGTCGCGTTTCGGTTTGTCACCCGTTGGTGGGTCGACTCTGCCAGAGGGTTGTCTGCCCTCTGTGCAGATGTAGGATAATGTAAAAGTTGTAAATATTTTGTGCATTCCCTGGTTTTGTAAATGTCTACTCTACGTTCTGTATATGTGTACATTTGATGTATATTATTGTGTATCCTTTCGGTCTGCATGGATATACCTTTCATCTTTGTCATGTGTTGTACATATTTTGTGTATATTCTGCTTGGTAGTCTGTCAAGCTCGCCGTGCTACGTTTGTTTCTGGTTTCTAGTTTGCGAGCTCGCTCTATGCAGAATACCGCCTGGTTGAAACTTGGCTCTTGGCCAGTTTCAACCAGGTGGTTTTCTCTCCTCCGTAAACCAGCCTGTCCTTCATTTATGTCCTGTGCATGCATTTAAATTTGTCAAAGTGGCCTTTTCTTTTCACGCATTCAGACAGTTAGCTCCGTTGTCGTCACCATAACTTATATTTACTGCGTACCCACGTGGCGCCCAGGTGGGTCTGACGGCTCACTTTTTGTGCACACCTTCCAATGGTTAGTTCCCTGGACTTCAAGTCTCTTGCCATCGCCCAACCCATGTCTTATTTTTACTAAGTGTGAGAGGACCCCCCTAGGACCCGGATGTTGGTTAAATTTCTAAGTTCACAAAATATATATATACTTTCCAGAGTTTTTGAACTAAGCAAACTTTTCAGGGAAAGCGAATTCCACAATGGTAAGATCTTCGGACCCCAGAGTTTTTTTTGTTTATATATACGTTCTGACGGTCGCCTTGCCTTGTAGGTTTCCAAAACAACAAACTTTCAAACATGTTTGAGGCTTCCGCATCTTCACCACCCGGGAGTCCAGAACTTCCTTCTACGGTGGTTACCAGAGCAGCAGTTAGGTCCAAAATGGAGAAGGCTCTAGAGAAACTGCCTGTGAGCATGAAATATGTAAAGGACAGCGCCATCATGGGCTCAAAGATTGAGTCCAAATTCTAGCTCCTTACCGACACCAGCGTCGGGACATGGCCTGAGATGTAGGCCTTGGTGAAAATGATGTACATCTAGCGGCAGGCCAGAGATCCATTGGCCATTAAAATCGGAAACTCTAGGATCCTTAAGGCAGCTTGTTTCTCATGCTTAGTGCAGTCACCAGAGCTTATTCTTACACTTGTAGCTCACTACAATACATCTGTCTGGGCTGTCATGCTCGCAGCCCCGAAACCCACTGGGTATCCTACTCCCATGGTGTCCCTCAACCCTCATACCTTCCAGAGGGGCTTGGGAATCCCTCAATTTGACAAACCAGTTGTGGTCACCCGGTCAGATGCCTTGACCCAATTTAAGCAATTGGAGGAGGCAGTCCGTATATATATGAACAATCATTGGCTCAAGGTCCCAAAGAGGGACCCCAAGAGGATGAAATTAGAAATCCCCAGGTATGAATTCAAAGAAAGCATCCAAATGGGGATGATAGCACTATGCTGGGTCTTCGGGCAACAGCACGCCCAAGAATTCTTTGGGTGGATGTATTACTTCTTGCTTGGTATAAGCACGGATGGGGAGTATTTTGACTGGGCCGCCATAATCTCAAACCATGTGGACTCCCAGTTCCTTCAGATAATCAAGAAGAAGAAGTTTTATATGACTTCATATGTTCTCTGGGCCTTGGCACAACAATGACCCCACACCAATGGGTTACTCATAGAGGGTGTACTCAGGATTGGCTTGGGCCAGAAGGCCCCTTGGGACCATTTTCCATAGATTTAATGGGAGGCCAGCTTCCCCAGTTTTTGCTGGGTAAACAATGCTTTCATTTACTACCACCTGCTCACACCCACCCGGGATGCAGGATACCACCTGTCTACAAAGGCGATGAATTTGGTCTGGAGTTACAGCCATTACTATATATAATTTCAATAGCATACATACATAAGGGTGACCGGCTTCTCCGAGAAACCCTACTTGTTGCCCAAACATTGTGGGGACAAGATAATTCTCCTGGAATATTGTAGGCAAATTCTAGAGCTGCATGCATTCTATGCCTTGAACAAGGTAACAAATATTCCATTCCCAATCACTTGTGAGAATTATTCATGCAGTCTGGTCACCGCCAAAGAAGCAGATAATGAGCTTAAAAGCTATAACTTGGCAAAAATTTACTTAGCGCGAAAGCATTTTGATCCGCATGGCAAGATTGCAACGACACTTCCCCAGGCATCAGAGCCCCATCAATATCACATGGAAGACTTCTGGGAAGATTTCTAGGATGACGTGGAAGTTTGGGGGTGGCATTATGTCAGAATGACCGTAGGGATGATGGAAAGATTGAAGCTCCAGAGATTTCTGAAAGACTTCTTAGATGCCATCTCCACGGTAGATCCCCAGTACAAAGCAAAGGGGATCGATAAATTGGCCCTCCCACCAGTGAACTGGGATGCCCAGGGAGGGCCCACTATTGAAGAGTTCACCCGCAATGTGCTTGAATGCAGCCACACCTATTTGAAGAAGGTGTGCCCCGGGAGTGTCCGTCGGGCTGCCCAGCCGATACCAAAGTTAACCCCGGGGGCTGGGACTTCTTCATAGGGAGGGAATAAAGGGAAAGGAATAATGGAGACTCTCGCTGTGCAAGAAGTCCCCATAAAAGAGCAAATAAAACAATCAGTAGCGGCATCCCAACAAATGAGGGAGAAATTAATCACGCGATTGGCAACCCCGGTGTCAATGACCAGACCAATTCATCCTCCCTCCTCTCCTTCACTGGCGGCCTTGATGGTTAAGGCAATGGGGGTGGACCCAAAAGAGCAAGCAGTACTAAGGGATGCAGGGCCACCCTTAGTCACTAGAAGAAAGAAGAGGCCCAAGGCAGAGCCGAAGCTAGGAATGCCCCAGATCCCACAAGTTGAGATCCTTTCTTCTGAATCCCCTAAACCATAAGGGAACCGGAGCCTGCTAATGTTCTGGCCAATCCTCCCCCACAGGATAAATTCGATGATATTTTTGCAACCGACGAGTTTGGGAATCTACAAGGGGACATCAAGCAAACAGAGGCTGAAGTCCCAGCGTAGGAAGAAGCTCTGGACCAAGAACCTATGCAGGAGCAGGAAGAGCAGATGGAAGAAGAGAAAGAAATAGAACAAGAGATCACCTCCAAGGTCCCAGAGACATAGAACACGGGAGTGGACCAACAGAAGCAAAGTGAACAAATGGCATCCGCTAAGGGAACCGGACCTAGGGGAGCAACTGTAACCTCAGCCGCCGTGTTCAAAGTGCCACTCCCCAGAAAGACCTTTGGGTAGGTAATAATTGTGGCTCAAACGCTAAATATTGGCCTGGTGCCTCCCCCATTTCCAAAAGATATACCAATGGAAGAAGAAATCCTAGCAAAAGAGGCTGAGAAACAAGAGGAAGAAACCTCAGGGATGGCCGATGAGGGCCCAGGCAAAGCCAAAGATACAAGAGACGGGGCTAAAGAAATAAATGTCGTTAGGGAAGATGTCACCGATGAATCAAAAGGTGTGGAGGAGTCAGGTGAGACCCACACCACTGAAGAGGAACATCAACAAGATACCAGGGAAGAACCCAAGGAACAAACTTTGGTAAATAAGCCACCCCTGCCGCCATAGTGGTTGGTTGAAACCAAGAAAAGAAAATCTCCCCTGACCCCCAAAGCTCATCTCTCCCTAGCCGAGATGATGGCTTAGGCCCAGGATCCACCGAAGGCCAAGAAAGCCTGGATAGTTTGTACTCTTCGAACCAGGCCGGGCGGAGAAACAGTTGCAGTGGTAGCAACGCCTCCCCCAGATGCTGATGAGGCAACTGCCAAGGCCAGAGATTACAATATCATAGAGATATCACTGGGAAAAGGGGAAAATAGGGCGAGGTAGACCTGTTGAAGGAGGTGGCTAAGGCAGTGGAAGCACGTTATGAAAAGGAGGCCCAAAGGCTCAAGGTAGAAAAAGATAAAATTGCAAACCCTATGGGATTGCTAACTGAGCTGGCCTGGCCTATCAGTGCCATTCCTCTGGAGGCCTCCACATCTGATGCGCCACTACCACAAAGTGACATAGATTCATTGAGGGCGATGAAGAAGAAGGCCCAGGTGGTAGATGAGTGGGTTGCTCTATAGGTAGGAAACGTCTGGCGTTTCCTGGTATCCACCCTCTCAGACTTGTATGCGGCCCGACACGTCCTGCATCAAGCTGAAACTATTGTCAACATATGGGAGGGTCGCATAGAAAATTATAAAGCCTATAAGGTAGAATTTGAAGAACTCCTCAGCCTTGGAGAGGAAGTAGTTTCTGAGTCCAGAATTTTGGGTGAAGAGTCATTCGATTTTGTGAGGACCCAACACTCCAGACTTGACCTCACATTGGGGATAATCAAGCAACTAGTGAGAACTCTACGGGAGAAGATTAACACAGTGTAATATTCTTTTAATTTATATAAGTCTTTTGTTATGAAGGTCTTTGCAGCTGACCCTTTCAGCACTGATACTTGCACACCAGAGGAATATGTCCTGGGGAAGTTTGATGAACTAATGGAATCAAGATATCAATCCCCAGAGGGAGTAGATGGTGCCCAGATGATGAGAATAACTCGCATGGTGCTTAGTGGTCATGATGTAGCAAAAATGGCTGATGAGTTTAAAGGGAATGTTCCAGACTTGGGGGAACAGATTCAGGTGGCTAAGTACCGGCGGACTAGTCTTAAAGAAATTAATGAGGATGGAATCTCCTGCCTCCTCCAGAACTTCAATGACAATAACCAGCAGTAAAGATTCTCCAGAGGCCAGAGAAGGCCCAAGTGTTTGTATTCTTTATTCTTTTGGGATGTAAGTTCCCGGAGTCCCGGATCCTATATTTTGCATTCTTTCAATGACCCGTGTCCCAGTCCCCGAGGCCAACCGGTCACTTTCAAGCAGTTAATAAAGGTTGTCGAAGGTTGTCAAAAGGCAGATAGCTACATCAAGGCACATTGGATCAACAATTGGTTTTCTAACTAATGACCTTCTCAAGGCACCGCTTCAGATATACACCTGGCACATTGGAGATAGGGCACCGCATTTCCCATTTATGAGGCATGTAGCCTCGATCCCCAGGGAATCGGATTTATTCCTTCTCTTTCTCAGCTCTCTTCTCAAGGCCGATTCTTCTACTCCATTCTCTTGTCTTATTCTTCTGACATGTCAGACCTTCTCCTTCTCGAGGCCTTTTGTAAAGTGGTGCAAGTAGTACCGACCACGGGATAATATATTTTATGGCAAGATGTAAAATAGGGTTAGGGTTAGGGTTAGAGGAAAATGTGTATAAATAGTAAGTCCGGCCCTTTTCCAAGGGTCGGCGAAATTGATGATTTTGCAGTCCATAGTAATAGAGAAGCAATATTTTCATTTTAGTTACAGAGCTCAATGCTCCTTGGTCTTTAAAGCTTTCAGTAGTTAGATGCTCCCTTGGAGCCACCATTGTACCACGCACCAGTGCTTGCTGGAAGGAATTTTAATGAGGAAGAGAGAGTTCTTATAATGACGTTGTTGGCACTTTGTCTTCTAAGTTAATGGTATTTAATGTTTAATGTTCTTCATGTATTCTACTCTGATACTTTAAGTAGATTAACGACCTCCTTTTCCTTGCTACTGATCAAATATGAACTGATGGTTGTGTATTTCTTTGGTATTTAGTGTAGTGTATTAGAGCATTATTGATGCATTGAATGTCTAAAAATAACTATAGGTAGATGAAATACTTCTAACCTTGCATGATCTTTTTCAATTTATTTGCTAAGTGTAAGAATGCTCAGAGAAACCTCACCTTCCTGAATCCCCAGAGAGAACGAGTTGAAGAAACTAGCTATCCCCCTCAAAAATAGTCACATCTCCCAAATGAGCCCCGCACCATCGAGACCCGACACTCAGTGCTTGGAGGCCCGAGGAATCTCATTTCCCTAGACAACCTTTACAGGTGAAGTTGGTCGATACCCCGGTACTCGGTGACAACTTACACCTGTTGGCGGACCTGGTCACCAAAGTCTCATCAACATAAACTAGTGCTAGAAGGAGGGCATGAACTTGTCCCCCTCTCGAGATTCTGATTTCACACCTCCCGAGGGTTCACCAATCCATAGTTTTAGGAGCCAAGCCTTCAGTAGGATTGGGTCTTTCTCCCCAACAAAATTTGAGAGAATCCTTAGGTTAGCCCCAAACCCCAGAAGGTTTTTCAAACTTGAGCCTCCTGCTCGAAAGAAACGGACCCCAAAAACCACACCAGCCACTATTGTTTGGGGGTCTAGTACACCTTAGAATATCCAAAATCCTCCGACAACTCTGGGAACTAGCATCCAACTTTCTCAAAATACAGTTCCCCAGATGGCTGCATACTTCGATAACACCGGGTCCCCTATGGGAACTTTTTCAGGCGTAATCAATGACTTACCCTCGCACCCAGAGAAAATTTGCCCACGATATGAGCACCTAGGCTCACGAACCGCAAAAGAACATTTATAGGCATACAAGGATGCCATGAACCGACACTGAATCCAACATGAAGACATCCTGACCCAGATGTTTCCCCTATCCCTAGGATAGGGTGAGCTAAACTGGTACCTAAACCTTCTTGCCAATTCCATCAACAGCTGGCAAGACATGGAGGATGCCTTCTTGGCCGCCTTCTGCGTACACATGGACCCAGCTTGGTCCCACAGCCAGTTCATCTCCATCAGAAAGGAACCCAATGAACCCTCGGCATTCAATCATCAGTTCCAACGTGTCATGAATCAGTGCACGGGCCCTTTCATTTCATCCCTGGAAGTAACCATATAGTCTTATCTCAACGCGATGGACCCCTTCGTTGCCACTCTCCTCTGGAGAACAACCGTCGTGGGCGACTGGGATACTTTGGTGAAAGTTTACAACCTAGCCTTAGAATTATCCTGTGGTCTCAACAAGTCCTCGGGCGAGATTGGGCAGAGCACGCCCTTCAACGTGGTCCCTGGTGGAACAGCGTACGCTGGGGGATATAGCCCCAATTTGGCAATAGGTGCCCCCACGATGAAAATGAATCCCTCGCCACCATCGATAGACCAGCAGGCCCGGTACGTTTACCCATCACAGACTCAGTCAATACCAGGTCTGGAAGTCTTCCCTTGGAATCAGCTGTAGCAGGCAGAACAACCTCAGACACAACCACCTAGGGTGCCCTTCTTTCAGTCATCTGTAGCTGGAGGATTTCCGCCCTCAACTCTAGCGAATGTTGCTGCCTTCCCAAGAAACCAACAACAACCATCACACTATGATGCAAAAACCTAGTTGACCGCCAAGGTTGATTCCCTCCAGTGAATGTTGGCCACCCTGACTGTGGATATGGGTCAGTTGAAGGCGGGGTCCTATGCACCCCAGAATTCTAATTCCCAGAGAGGGAATATTTTCTCCGGCCAATGAAACAACAATGTCAAGGGAAGAAACTTCAACAACGGGCCTCGGCCTAATCAACAACAATGGAACAATAACATGAACAACAGAGGCCCACCTCCGAACCAAAATTCCAACCAAAATGGTGTTGGACCATCACATTTCACCCCAGTTACAGACTTCCATCCCATGACCAATTGGTGTAGTTTGCACAACACAGGCTCCCACAATGAGGTTAACTGTGCCACACTGGAAAAGGTCATTATGATCTCCCAGATGGACAGATAACAATCACGTGATGCTACTCCCCTAGAGCCTCCTGTCCAAGATTCAACTCACAGTGCATTCACCTATGAGACCATCTTCTTCGGATCCTCCAGAGAAGATGAAGAAGAATTTGAATTGCAGGGATTCTTTGATGAATCGATTCCAGCCTTTGAGGCTAATGCCTTCACCAACCTGTGGCCTCCTTACAATACTCAAAGCCAGGCTAGTAAAAGACTAGTTTACACACCAACACCTCCTACCAAGGACACTCCTTCCCAGAATAATACGATTGATCAGCCCGCCCCTCTAAAAGGTTCTAGCTCTAACCAAGAAAAAGACCTAGCCGAGGGAAGCCACCAATTCTTGGGAGGAAGGTTCGACATAACAAAGGCATTAGAACAAACCACCACCTCCATGACCTTGATGGAGGTTTTGCTAAACTATCCCGAGCAGAAGAAGTCTCTTCTAAAACTTTTGAGGAACCCAGAAGTTGTCAGTCGCCTGCCCAAGATGATCTCTTTTGAGGACACCAACGCGGCTATCTCCCAGGGAAATAATGAAGATCCTCCCTTCCTACTAGGCCTGAATATCCAAGGCAAAAACATACACAACTGCCTAGTAGACTCCGGAGCTTCGAGAAACATCATGCCCTTATCCATATGCCAGAAGCTCAGATTCTATCCCACCCCATCTAATGGCGCAGTGATTCAATTGGACAAAACTGCCATGAAAATGGTGGGAGAATTAAAGAACATCTGGATACAGCTTATCCAGGACCCCAGGATAGCCAGCATAATCGACATCCAAGTGGTGGACATCCCAGAGACCTATGGGATGCTTTTAAGTTGGAATTGGTCTAAATCCTTGAATGGATAATTTTTGACTGACTTCTCCCACTTATGGCTCCCCTGGGAAGGAGAATCAAACAAGATCTAGGTTGAAAGTGAACCCTGGATGAAGCAGGCCCTTACCAAAGTCGGGAGGGTTAGTGAGGTCTTCTTCTCTTAGACTTCCCCTGGGGTGTATCAACCCTTTGAAATCTTAACATCCAATTTCACCCACGGGGAGGATCCCATAGTTCTACAGAGAACCCAAGACCTAGAAGAAAAGTTGAGGGTTGAGGTCGACTCTCAGGGTGCTGCAGCGACTCCTGCTACACTCTTGTCTGGTACTTGGTGTCGAGTACACTATCAGAAACATTCAGAGCTAGAGTGTGAACTTTGTCTTTTCGTCGCTACCTGGCACATCGACGCCTTCCAGAATAAAGAACGCATAGTTGATTTCCCGGGACCTAGTATTCCTATTGGAAGCACTTCTTTGGTGCCATCTCCCCGGGGATCTCAAATTCAAACCCCTCTGGAGGAAAACCTCACCCATGCACCAATAGTGAGGGAGGAAGCTCCCCCCAAGTCTCCCAAGAGAAATCCAAAGACTACTCCCTCTCCCCAGCCCCAGACTGCAAATAACGATCTATGGTCCCTTAAGTTTGACGGGTCCCAGTCCAAACAAGGCTGTGGGGCCGGAGTAAAATTAATCAACCCACGAGGGAAATCCTTCCTTGCGTCCTATAGGCTGCAGTTCAACTGTATGAATAATGTTACGGAGTACGAGGCTTTGGTCCTTGGACTCTTATTTGCATTAAGGAAATGAATCACCTGCCTCCGGGCTCTAGGTGATTCGGAGTTGGTTGTCAAATAGGTCTAGAGTTAATATACATGTCATGATAAGAGACTGGATGCATACCGCAATCGGGCTTGGAGCCTTATTGAATATTTTGATGCCTTTGGCATTGATCTTATTCCCCGGCGATGGAATTATGTCCCGGATGCCCTCGCCGTGTCTGCCAACGCACTTGAGCCCATGGCTGGTTCGCGACTCTGGAGGTTTTTAGTTGAGATGATCCCCACCCCATCCATTCTTGATAATGTCACCCACTTTCAAGTTTTTGAGGATGACCAGCACATCCGGGCCTTCATGGCCAATGTGGGTGTCTTTGAGGACCAAATAGTGGAGGAACAAGACCATGATGATACTGGATAGGGTGATGAGGATGATGAGATCATCGACCTACCTACCAACACCATCCCTAAGGGGATGGTCGCGCTTGAACGTATCTTCGACTTGGACCCTCGGGGCCGATTGAAGACGTCACCCTCCTCTGAGGGAGGAAATTTTGAAAAAGTAAACCTCGGCTAGGCCGGTGAGGAGAAGATGATATACATTGGCACCTCCTGCTCCCCTGAGGAGAAGGAGAAGATTCTCACGGTTCTCCAAGAATACATAGACGTGATTGCATGGGGATATGAGGATTTAAAAATATACGACACATCTATTATGACTCATACCATTCCCCTAAAACCTGATGCTAACCCTTTTTGGCAAAAGCAACAACCAATCAACCCACTGATCGAGCCTCTGATTCATCAGGAGGTGGAGAAATTACTGTCAGCCCAGATAATCTTTCCAATCTGGCATACTACGTGGGTCACCAACTTGGTCCCTGTTAGAAAGAAGAGCGGTGAAATTCGCCTTTGCATGGATTTCTAGAATTTGAATAGAGCCTCCAAAAAAGACAATCACCCTCTCCCTTCATTGGATGAGGTGTTGCAGATAGTAAATGGATCCCAAATGATTTCATTCTTGGATGGGTACTCCGGATATAACCAAGTCATGGTTAAGTATGAAGATAGAGAGAAAACGACATTCACCACCAAGTGGGAAATGTTTGCATACAGGAGGATGCCCTTTGGTTTGATTAACGCAGGGGCCACATTTCAAAAGGCTATGGACATCATGTTTGAAGGCCTTGTGAATCACTGCATAATCATCTACATGGATGATTTGACCGTCTTTTCCCAGGACAGGTGTGACCATTTCGCCCACCTCGCCCAAATCTGTGAGAGATGTCACCGGTATAGAATATCCCTCAACCCCAAGAAATGCATATTCGGGGTCACTGAAGGGAAGTTTCTTGGGCATATCATCTTTGAGAAGGGTATATCTATAGACCCTGAGAGAGTTGAAGCACTGCTAAACTTACAAATGCCCGGCAGCAAGAAAGAGATGCGGTCTTTCTTCGGAAAGATCAACTTTGTTCGGCGGTTCATCATTGGATTCGCCAAGATAATAAAACCACTCAACGAGATGATGAAAAAGGATACCAAGATTGAGCGGAGTCCTGAAGCAAAGTGGGCATTCGCCTAGATCAAACAGATGATAACAGAGGCACCCGTCTTGGCTAGTCCGGACTACTCCCTCCCGTTTTACATTTACTCCTTTGCTTCGCCGCAGTCTGTCACGACAGTATTAACTCAAAAGGTCGAAGGGGAAGAAAGACCAATAGCTTTCATGAGCTCCCCCTTCAAGAACGCTGAAGTTCAGTATTCATCGTTGGAAAAGAAGGCCTTTGCTCTTGTGCGCACCGTAAAAAAATTATGGTATTACATTCTCTGGAGCAAAGTGCATGCTATCATCCCGAACCAGGCTGTGAAATCCTTGCTAATGCAGAGTGAATTGGGTGAAAGATGGGGGAAATGGATGGCCATCCTCCAGGAATATGACTTGGAAATGCAACCCATGAAGATAGTCTGAGGCTAGGGACTAAGTTGAGCGATGGCAGAAGAGGCTCCCCATATAGAATGTCAAACTTACACGGTGGAGTCCATCACTCGAGACCCGTGGTATACCGATCTGGTATATCTATTGCTAAACAATAAGTGCCTGGAGGGGTTACCTCCCAATAAACGTCGTGCCCTGCAGATGAAAAGCGCTCACTTCATGATCAAAAACTCTGCGCTTTACCGCAGGAACTATGAGGGAGTGTACCTTCAGTGCATTGACAGGGACCAAGTTGCGAAGATGATTGATGAATTCCACGGGTAGTTTGGAACCGGGCATGGCTCAGCCGATGCCACCGCCCATCAAATCCTCTAGGCTAGGTATTATTGGCCCTGTATATTTAAAGATGTTTACACTCACGTTCGAAGATGCCACACTTGCCAAACTGCGGCACATCATGAGCGTAACCCGGTTATGCCTTTGCAACCAGTCTTTGAGGCTAGGCCCTTCGCCCAATGGGCATTTGATTTCATTGGGGAAATAAACCCCAACTCATTTTCCAACCACCGATACATCCTAACTGCTACTGATTACTGCACCCGGTGGTCGGAAGCCATACCTTGCAAAAACAACACGGAGGACATAGTTATTAAATTCCTGGAAGAAAACATCGTCACCAAGATTCGGAATGCCCTTTGCTTTAGTATGTGACAATGGTCTAGAATTTTCTTTGGCATAATTACTTCAATGGACCTACAATCAGAAGATCACTCTGAAGTTCTCCAGCAACTATTACCCCCAGGGGAATGGTGTTGTTGAATCTACGAATAAAAATCTACTTGAAGTGATCAAACACCTGCTAGAACAGAATCCCCAGGATTGGCACCAAAAGCTAAGATTCACCCTCTGGGTGGATCGCATTCAAATTAAGGCCGCCCTAGGGAAGTCCCCATTCCATTTGGTTTATGGCTAAAACCTAGTGTTCCCAATAAACTTACAAATCCTAGTCTTGTAGTTTATGCAAGAATTCAGCAACCGAGATAACATCATGGAGGTTCGACTTCTAAACCTGGTGCAGATGGAAGAACAACAAGACGCGGCCCTTGAATATTTCACGCATCATCAAGTAGTGGTAAAGAGATGGTTTGACCACAGAGCCCAATACAAGGCCTTTCAGCTCTCGAACTTGGTCCTGCTGTGGGACAAGGCTCAGGAAAAGAAAGGCAAACACACCAAGTTCCAACGGCTCTGGCTCAGGCCATACCTAATCTCAGTGATCTGTGGGGAAAATACCTACCACCTTAACACCATGACTAGAGATCCTATCCCATTGCCCGTCAATGGACAGTTTCTCAAACATTATTTTGAATAGGGTGGTTTGGCCCAAAGTTGTATTTTATGTAAATTTTTTGGCTTGTAAATATTTCTTTCTCGGTGCCTTGTTGGGAGGTACCTTGTAAGTAGTCTGGCTGGCTATCCTCCGGGGCCGCCCTTTTCTTTTGTTTCCTTGTTTTCTCGGGGTCTGGCATTTTGTTCTCTCATTTGTAAAGGATTGGAATGCTTCGCATAACGTCTGGTCTCTGGGATGTTGTCTTTAACATGGTGAACTTAAGAATCTGTTGTTAGCATGATGGAATCGGTCTGGTCTCCAGAGTTATTTTACAAATTTGGTAGTGCATTATGAGCAATCTCCATCGAGTTTCTTTCCGGACGTCTGGCAATCAGTGAAACAAAAATAAGGGACAAGTAATCAGACACATTGAGGGTAGGTCGGTTGCACTAAGTTGATCGACCCAAGTCTGAACATTCAAAAGATTTTTTTCAGGTCTGAATTTTTTATCCCCCATTTAGCATAAAAATAGGTGGAAGGGTGAAAGAAGTACCGCCATCAAAATTAGCTAAGCTTAAGCTTAATGGTGAAAGAAGTACCGCCCTTCCGCCCAGAAACACGCAAAAATAACAAGAAAAAGGGAATGGGATGGAACTCCATTTTCTGGGGGAAACGAGCAAATTTGTTGACTTCAGGTTTTGATATGCTTAGTGCCTCTTCTCTACTTCTCCCATAGGTCATCGACTTGATTTCCTTTCAAAGAACACACTTCACCACTGATGAAAGGATCATGGACTAAATCACGTATCGCTGGATTTTCTCAGGCATGTTATTCTTTCCATGTAAGATATTTTGAGTAACGATTTGTTCTAGTTTTGCTAACCAGAGATTCTGTAGTTCTCGAACGCGCCAAGGCATTCGTCCTAGATAGTTGCCATTTGTTATGCATTACATCCCCGTCCCTATATTTTGTGTGCAAAATGTTGGGTCCCCCTTTTGGTTTCTACTTTTGGCTCTTGCCTTGTCCTTTTCCTTTGTTTTCTTTGTTTTCCTTCTCCGGGGTTTTCTTCCCCGCAGTGTTATTTTTGTTTTGTTGGTCTCTTGTGACTTTGGGGCCTGGTCCCAGAGTTGGCCTTCCTTTATTGGGAGCCAGATTTTAGACTCTGGGATTCTTTGCCATGATGTCTCTTTTTCTTAAGATGGTATCATCGCATGGAATCCCTGGGCCCGGAGTCTGAAGGTCTGTCTGTCTAGATTTTGTGGAAGGAAAGGTAACTTGCTTTTACTGCAGGTATAAATAGAAGTTACCTGTCATTTTCACATTTACCACGATTAAAACACTTAAGCAATCTAAGTGATTTAAGAGTGATTTTACAGTGATTTAGCGAGAATCTAGTGCTAACCATCCCGAGCTGTTCTGAGTAATTGTGAGTGGTTTGTGGTGGCAAGTCGTGATCACCTGACGGTAGAAGCTATTGCATAGCATTCACAGCGAATTCCTTTCCTTGCCCTTCTTCATTTTCAGGTTGGTGCCTTCCTTCCTTTCTGTTTTCCTACTTTGTGGTTTTGTCTGGTTTTCATGTTGTCTCGCGTTTCCATTGGTGTCGCGTTTCAATTCATCGCCCATTGGTGGCTCGACTCTGCCAGAGGGTTGTCCGCCCTCTGTGCAGATGTAGGATAATGTAAAAGTTGTAAATATTTTATGCATTCCCTGGTTTTGTAAATGTCTGCTCTGCGTTCTTTATATGTGTACATTTGATGTATATTATTATGTATCCTTCTGGTCTACATGTATATACCCTTCAGCTCTGTTGTGTGTTGTACATATTTTGTGTATATTCTGCTTGGTAGTCTGTCGAGCTCGTCGTGCTGCGTTTGTTTCTGGTTTCTAGTTTGCGAGCTCGCTTTGTGCAGAATACCGCCTGGTTGAAACTTGGCTCTCAACCGGTTCCAACCAGGTGGTTTTCTCTCTCCTTCGTAAACCAGCCTGTCCTTCATTTATGTCCCATGCGCACATTTAAATTTGTCCAAGTGGCCTTCACTTTTCATGCATTAGGACAGTTGGCTCCACCGCCGTCACCATAACTTCTATTTATTGCATACCCACGTGGCGCCCACGTGGGTCTGACGGCTCACTTTTTGCGCATACCTTCCAACGGTTAGTTCCCCAGACTTTGAGTCTCTTGCCATCGCCCAACCCATGTCTTGTTTTTACTGAGTGTGAGAAGACCCCCCAGGACCCAGATGTTGATTAAATTTCTAAGTTCACAAAATATATATATATATATACTTTCTGGTGTTTTTGAACTAAGCTAACTTTTCAGGGAAAGCGAATGCCACGATGGTAAGATCTCCGGACCCCAGAGTTTTTTTTGTTTATCTATATGTTTTGATGGTCACCTTTCCTTATAGGTATTTGAAACAACAAACTTTCAAACATGTCTGAGGATTCTGCATCTTCACCACCTAGGAGTCTGGAACTTCCTTCTACGGCGGTTACTAGAGCAGCAGTTAGGTCCAAAATGGAGAAGGCTTTAGAGAAACTGCCCATGAGCATGAAATACATAAAGGACGGTGTCATCATGGGCTCAAATATTGAGTCCAAAGTCTAGCTCCTTACCGACACCAGCATCGGGACATGGCCTAAGATATAGGCCTTGGTGAAAATGATGTACATCTAGCGGCAGGCGGGAGATCCATTGGCCATTAAAATCAAAAACTCTGGGATCCTTAAGGCAGCTTGTTTCCCATGCTCGGTGCAGTCACCAGAGCTTATTCTTACACTTGCAGCTCACTACAATACATCCGTCCAGGCTGTCATGCTCACAGCCCCGGAACCCACCGGGTATCCTACTCCCATGGTATCCCTCAACCCTGATACCTTCCAGTGGGGCTTGGGAATCTTTCAATTTGACAAACCAGCTGCGGTCACCCGGTCAGATGCCTTGACCCAATTTAAGCAATTGGAGGAGGCGGCCCGTATATATATGAACAATCATTGGCTCAAGGTCCCAAAGAGGGACCCCAAGAGGATGAAATTAGAAATCCCCAAGTCTGAATTCAAAGAAAGCATCCAGATGGGGATGATAACACTATGCCAGGTCTTCGGGCAACAGCATGCCCGAGAATTCTCTGGGTGGATGTATTACTTCTTGCTTGGTATAAACACAGATAGGGAGTATTTTGACTGGGCCGCCATAATCTCAAACCATGTGGACTCCCAGTTCCTTCAGATAGTCAAGAAGAAGAATTTTTATATGACTTCCTATGTTCTCTAAACCCTGGCACAACAACGACCCCACACCAATGGGTTACTCACAGAGGGCGTACTCAAGATCGGTCTGGGCCAGAAGGCTCCTTGGGAACATTTTCCACAGTTTCAATGGGAGGCCAGCTTCCCCAATTTTTGTCGGGTAAATGATGCTTTCATTTACTACCACCTGCTCACACCCACCTAGGATGCAGGATACCGCCTATCTATAGAGGCGATAAATTTGGTCCAGAGTTACGGCCATTACTATATACAATTTCAACAGCATACATACATAAGGGTGATCGGCTTCTCTGAAAAACCCTACTTGTTGCCCAAACATTGTGGGGACAAGATAATTCTCCTGGAATATTGTAGGCAAATCCTGGAGCTGCATGCATTCTATGCCTTGAAGAACGTAACAAATATTCTATTCCCAATCACTTGTGGGAATTATTCATGCAGTCTAGTTGCTGCCAAAGAAGCAGATAATGAGCTTAAAAGCTATAACTTGGCAGAATTTTACTTAGCCCGGAAGCATTTTGATCCGCAAGGAAAGATTGCAATGACACTTCCTCGGGCATCAGAGCCCCATCAATATCACATGGAAGACTTCTGGGAAGATTTCTCGGATGACGTGGAATTCTGGGGGTGACATTATGTCAGAATGACCGCAGGGATGATGGAAAGATTAAAGCTCTAGAGATTTCTGGAAGACTTCTCAGACGTCAGCTCCACGATAGATCCCCTGTACAAAGAAAAGGGGATTGATAAATTGGCCCTCCCACCAGTGAACTAGGATGCCCAGGAAGAGCCCACTATTGAAGAGTTCACCTGTAATGTGGTTGAACGCAGCCACACCTATTTCAAGAAGGTGTGCCCCGGGAGTGTCCGCCGGGCTGCCCAGCCGATACCAAAGTTAACCCGGGGGCTGGGACTTCTTCATAGGGAGGGAATAAAGGGAAAGGAATAATGGAGACTCCCATTATGCAAGAAGTCCCCATAAAAGAGAAAATAAAACAATCAGTAGCAGCCTCCCAACAAATGAGGGAGAAATTAATCACGCGATTGGCAACCCCGGTGTCAATGACCGGACCAATTCGTCCTCCCTCCTCTCATTCACTGGCGGCCTTGATGGTTAAGGAAACGGGGGTGGACCTAGAAGAGAAAGTAGTACTAAGGGATGCAGGGCCACCCTTAGCCACTAGAAGAAAGAAGAGGCTTAACCAAAAGCCCAAGGCAGAGCCAGAGCTGGGAATGCTCCAGATCCCACAAGTTGAGATCCTTTCTTCTGACTCCCCGGAACCAGAGAGGGAACTAGAGCCTGCTGATGTCCCGGCCAATCCTCCCCCATAGGATGAATTCAATGATATTTTTGCAACCAACGAGTTCAAGAATCTACAGGGGGACATCGAATAAATAGAGGCTAAAGTCCCAACGCAGGAAGAAGCTCTGGAACAAGAACCTGCGCAGGAGCAGGAAGAGAAGATGGAAGAAGAGAAAGAAACTGAACAAGAGATCGCCTTCAAGGTCCTGGAGACACAGAACATGAGAGTGGACCAACAGAAGCAAAGTGAACAAATGGCATCCACTGAGGGAACTAAACCTACGGGAGCAACCGTAACCTCAGCCACCGCATTCCAAGTGCCACTCCCCAGAATGACCTTTGGGCAGGTAATAACTGTGGCTCAAACGCTAAATCTTGGCCCGGTGCCTCCCCCATTTCCAAAAGATATACCAATGGAAGAATAAATTCCAGCAAAATAGGTTGAGAAACAAGAGGAAGCATAAGAGGAAGAAACCCCGGGGACGGCCGATGAGGGCCCAGGCAAAGCCAAAGATACAAGTGACGGGGCTGAAGAAATAAATGTCGTCGGGGAAGATGTCACTGAAAAATCAAAAGGTGTGGAGAAGGATTCGGGCAAGACCCACACCACTGAAGAGGAACAGCAACAAGATACCAAGGAAGAACCCAAGGAACAAACTTTGGTAAATAAGCCACCCCTGCCGCCACAGTGGTTGGTCGAAACCAAGAAAATAAAAGCTCCCCCAACCCCCAGAGCGCATCTCTCCCTGGCTGAGATGATGGCTCAGGCCTAGGATCCATTGAAGGCCAAGAAAGCCTGGATGGTTCATACTCTTCGAACCGGGCTGGGCGGAGAAATAGTTGCAGTGGTAGCAACACCTCCCCCAAATGCTGACGAGGCAACCATCGAGGCCGGAGATTACAATATCACGGAGATATTACTAGGAAAAAGGGGAAAACAGGGTGAGGTAGACCTATTGAAGGAGGCAGCTAAGGCAGTGGAAGCCCGTTATGAAAAGGAGGCCCAAAGGCTCAAGGCGGAAAAAGAGAAAACTGCAAACCTTATGGGATTGCTAACTGAGCTGGCCCGGCCTATCAGTGCCATTCCTCTGGAGGCCTCCACATCTGATGCGCCACTACCACAAAGTGACATAGATTCATTAAGGGAAATGAAGAAGAAGGCCCAGGCAGTAGATGAGTGGGTTGCTCTACAGGTAGGAAACGTCCGGCGTTTCCTTGTATCCACCCTCCCGGACTTGTATGTGGCCCGACATGTCCTGCATCAAGCCAAAACTATTATCAATATATGGGAGTGTGACATAGAAAATTAAAGCCTAGAAGGTAGAATTTGAAGAAATCCTCAGTCTTAGAGAGGAAGTAGTTTCTGAGTCCAGAATTTTGGGTGAAGAGTCGTTTGATTTTGTGAGGACTCAACACTCTAAACTTGACCTCACATTGGGGATAATCAAGCAACTGGTGGGAACTCTGGGGGAGAAGATTAACATAGTGCAATATTCTTTTAATTTATATAAGTCTTTTGTTACGAAGGTCTCCGGAGCTGACCCTTTCAGCACTGCTACTTGCACACCGGAGGAATATGTCCTGGGGAAGTTTGATGAACTGATGGAATCAAGATATCAATCCCCGGAGAAACCTCACCTTCCTCAATTTATTTGCTAAATGTAAGAATGCTTGGAGAAACCTCACCTTCCTGAATCCTTAGAGAGAACGAGTTGAAGAAACCAGCTATCCCCCTCGAAAATAGTCACATCTCCCAACTAAGACCCGCACCGTCGAGACCCGACACTCAGGTGCTTGGAGGCCCGGGGAATCTCATTTCCCTGGACAACCTTTGCAGGTGAAGTTGGCCGGTACCCCGGTACCTAGTGACAACTTACACCTATTGGCAGACCCGGTCACCAAAGTCTCGTCAACAACACACACACACACACACACACACACACACACACACACACACACACACACACACAACGTGTGTAGTGGTTTAAAGTTGAAAAAGACATGTTAGGAAAATAATATTTTTGTGTCATTGAGATTGAGATGGTAGAGTGGTGTAGAGATCTTTCTCAAGCTATCAAATTTAGTAGGAAAGAAAAAAAGTAGACCACATTCAACCATAAAGATCTAGGTGAGTTATCTGAGATATTATACAATAAACACCCAATTTTCCTCAATGTTAGCTAAATCCACCCTATCTAATAATAGTGACCTTAGTGTTGCAAAGCAAGAATTCACATTGTTTATCTATGAGAAATCTCGTAACTCAAATTCTTTGTCAGATAGGTAATAAATATTTGAGATATACACTAATTGATGCATGTTGAATTGATGAGGATATGCATGACAACATTTTGGATGACCACAATTTTTTGTATCATCTCGCATCAATATTTATTGTCAACCTTTGATATTAAAAGTTCTTTCTTTCCATCTCATAGAAGAAAAATGTTCTACATATAAAATGTATTTTAGTCTTTGAATTCTTTCATATTTCATTATCTTATTTTTTAAGCAAATATTTCCAATTTTCATAGTCAATATTTTATTTCCTTGATATATATATATATATATATATATATATATATATATATATATATATAATTTTGATCTATTTTTGCATTTATTTCATTACAAAATTCTTAATATAGTAATAATTTTGAATAAATATTCTAAACTAACAATTGCACCTTAGTGTGCAATGGGTATGCCAAAGAGGCGTGGAAGGTGAGTTAGGAAATTGTTTGGTGTACTTTTTGCATACATTTATGCAATAGATAAAAATGATGTTGTTTGTACAACCAAGGTCTAAATTGAGAAATTATAGCTTAAAATCAGCTATGTACCCAAGTTGTCATATACTTATAAAATCAACTATTGTAGAATAATTGTATTTTGATTTTGATTTTTTTATTTTATAATGAACTAGGGGAAAAGACTCACTAACCGACAGGGGTTCTAATAACTGTTATGCTTTTGTCATAGATAACCCCCCAAAACTATTTTTTTGATAGTCATTTCCTACAAAACAAAAAGGCCAAAAAGTAATAGATTGCACACCCAATAACCATTCACCATTACACCATTAAGTAAACACTAAAAGTGCACTGTTATTGGTACACTTATGTTTTTATCACACATCAAATTGCACCAAAAAGGTTACATTGTTATTAAAAAAGAAAATTGGATGCATACATTAACAAAGTCAATGAATTGGTCCAACAATATAAATACAGTCTATTAATGTACATTTCATATTCAATTTATGTACATACATGCACAACTATTGGTGCATTCCATATTTAGTCAACTACATACATGCACAACTATTAGTGCATAATAACTTTTTATAACACTCTCCTATGTACATTCATCCAAAAATGTATGACATCTTCAAGCATTAAATCCAACTGCAATTTGTATCTACATGAACAACTAATGGTGTAAGGCTCCCCAATTGAGATAAAATAAACAATGCAAACACAAAATAAACAACACAAAAATAATATTAAATTTGAAATCAGGAAGCCACAATATGAACTACAATTTTAATGCACTTGGTTGTGCATGAATTGACCAATGCTTTCCCACCACAATTTTGATTTCAAAATGACCAACCACTTCAATGACAAAATTTGTATAAGAAGGATACAATGCCATGTAAAATCCATTCAAATTCCTTGTATGACCACTGGTGGTTTATTCTCTGCAATCTGCATATTCTTTGCTCTTGTTGAGGTTGGTAGGCTATCTCGAATATTTCATGTTTATTATTTGTTTTTTCTATGCTTACTGTATGTTTTTTTAACAAATTTATTGCTATAAAGGTAAATTTACTACTTTTACTGCTTACTGTTGGATCAAATCTATTGTATTCCATGTTTATTACTTGTTTTTTGTATGCTTACTATGTTTTTTTTTACAAATTTACTACTATAAAAATAAATTTATTGGTTTTACTACTTGCTGTAGGATCAAATCTATTGTATTTCATGTTTATTACTTATTTTTTGTATGATTATTGTCTTTTTTTTTTAACAAATTTACTGCTTACAATAGGATCAAATCTATTGCAAAACTAAGTCACCGTAGTGCAACCTTAGTTTTGTAATGTATTCAATGAATCAAGGTAATCGTCACTATAGTTGCATGCCTTTATATTATAAGTTGTTTGCAATGTGGACCCTCTCAGTAGGATATAGAATCAATGAAGGGGTCATTTTAATTAAATGGTATTTGCAACCTTAGTTTTGTAATGTATTGAATGAATAAATGTATTGATCACTATACGTACTTGCATTGTTTTCTCAATTACTGATCAACTGGTTTATTGTATGCAATACTTAGAAGCATGGAAGCTTCATATTCTCATATTGCACATGCCTGGCTTACTTTTCTAATGTATTCAATTAATACATTACAAAACTAGGGCACCATAGTGCACCCTTAGTTTTGTAATGTATTCAATGAATGCATTACAAAACTAGGTTAGCATAGTGCAACAACCTTAGCTTTCTAATGTATTCAAAGGCTAATCAGTGATATAACATAGATTCTCGTATGTATTTCCATATACTTAATAGGATCTTTCAATCTGCTCAACAATCACTTCAAATAAATGAGAACCATTCTTTTAACTTTGTATCTCAAATTAATCTTATAATATATCTGATACTCTTGAAAAATATTTTATTTATCTCATTCATAACTAATGCTCATTTAATTCTTGAGACATTTCAAGCATGAGAAATCTACCATTGTACTTCAGTTATTAATTCAACCAACCTCAGTCTTTTCATCATTTCACAGTTCATTTAAAAGGTACCCCACGAACAACGAAAAATCATTGCTTCGCTTACCTGTTATCATCATTCGCGAAATAGCAAAATTTTTCCATTTCGCAACTGCTACTTCTTTGGCCCGCGAAATAGAAAAAAATGATGCTCTTTTGCATATAAGTTTAAATTTTATCTCTCCAACATGTCATTGTCTTTGAAACATTAACACCAACAGATAATTTTGATCTTTCTAATTGGGGAAAATTCAATGTTCCGACAGTGACTCTTTCTGGGGACATATACCCCCTGTGGATATAGTGAGAATTTAGTTATCTCTAGAAGAAGTAGACCAAGTGTCAATCAATTGGGTTATAGAGTCGAAGTACATTAGTCACATCATAATAATTTGGCAGCCCTAAGCCACCAAAAATGCAAAAACAACATTTGCCTCTGTCAAAAATCTTGTTCTTGTCACATTCCATTGACATCAATCTAAAAATAATACTGAGATATATTTGATAAAATATGTTTATACTTCCCCAGAGCCAACTGAATTTTCCTTTTCTAAAAATAGGTATCTCCAAATTATATACATACTCCTTGTAATATCTTCCCTTATCATATAGTCCACAGTCATATTCATTACAACATCCTTTGTTATCAATTTTTTTGTTGTGCATAGACATTTTCATCTCAAACTTAGACTGACATCCTATTTTAATCCTATGAAAGGGATAGATACAAAATTTCAAACCTTTATATTCAGTCTTTTATCCTATTTTAATTCTATGAAAGTCCATGACTTCCACCACTACTGAAGCTATCATAGTATTAGAGTATAAAACATCACTTATTTTATTGATTGCATCTTCTAATAATATTTCCATGCTTTCAACATTGCGTTGTTCATCTTTGAAACAAGGTACATTGCTCCAACTTTCCTATGGATTTTATGATGTTTCATCATGAAAAAGACCTTGAAGAATATTGAAATTACCTTTAGATTTTCCTTCTTTTATATGTTGATCAGATTGCATGTATTCATTAAATGCATCATCCTCTTGAGTGTCATCACATACTTCATCAACCAGGATAGTATTTTCATTATCTTCAGAAATTTCCTCCTCTTGCATGTGTATTGATTCACTAGTCTTTTTTTTGGTGGACTGAGAAAAAAATTTGCACCATTTCTCTAAACATGTTTGTGATATTCAATGTCTAATAAATCAGAAATATCTTCTGCGCTGAGGAGACCCTCTCCATTATTATCATAATCACTAACTTGCATTTCCATACAAATCTCACCATGTATGGAATCTTCTTTGTTTTCATCTGTTTTAACATATGTGTCATAATGGTTCTCTAGTATGGATGCCTTTTTATCTTCTGCATGACTAGTGCACACATATTCCTTATTTAAATTTGGAACATCACTATATTCATCTTCTAATATGCCTTCATATATAATCCTAATAAGCAGTCTTACCTGAGGATTATAAAAAATCCCTAATTCATGTATTTTATCTGGTAACGAAGGTTTTATATCCACGGTTATTTCTTTATAGTTGTTAAACATCCTCATGAATACTTGTGTTGCAGTTTCATCTTCGTGCCTCATATTTTAAAATTCATCCAAAGAACGCATGCAAGACTCTTTTTCTAGAGTATAGTTTTGACCCTTTTCTAATATGGAGCATATATTTTTCTTCTCCTCATCCTTCTCCATATCTGAATCAATTTCACATGCCCTATCCACACATGAATTATTTCTTTCCTTCACCTTCTCTTCTCTAATGAATTCTCCTGATGTGTCAAGAAATGCATGCTTGAGTATCTTGGATATGTACCCACCTCTGGAATCATCATTCTCTTTGTATCTGTTGAAACATGAATCTGTACAAGACTCTGAATCCATAGTATGATATTGAGATCCTTCTTGTGTATACAAATATTCCTCCTCTTCAATTATGCCTTGAAAATAATCTAAAAACCATTGCTCAAACTCTCTCCACGATGAAATGCTTTGTGTAGGAATATATTCATGTTCTTTTCTTTCATAATCCTTTAGAGTCCTGACAAACAATTTCATCACATAGTCCTCTACACAAATCTCATGATTTTCTATAAATGTGTAGAATGCATCCAAATGCTCAAGTGTTGAATCATCCCATTCCCCATGAAACTTTGGTACAAGCTGTGAAATTTTAGGGAATAGCTTATTAGCAATACATTCAATATACATTAGGTTCTTGTCAATCGAGTCACCACCTCTTTCAAAGAGGAAAAATTTACTTATCTCCTTTTGGGTCTTCTCCCTCAATAGAGTCACTCACTGAAATGTTTTATTAAATAGACTCGCCACCTCACTTCTAGTAAAATACTGTTTGTTGGTCTTCTCGGTTCTTCCTTCCAGCAAAGTAAACTTCTGTAACCAAATATTTGTGGAAAATTTATTTACAACTCCCCAGTGGACTCGCCAATCTGTTGGTTCCCAAAACCGCAACTTGGAAATCCAAGAGATTTTTCCAATTCTCCTAGATTGCTTCAATCAGTCTTGGCCAATGAATGAGAATAGTCCAATTCCCCTACACTTTGGGCTTAGCTAAACCTAGGTGGGTAAACCCTCACCCCAAATACAAAGGTGTCTTTATATAGAGAATTTAAACTTGTTTGATTTCTCAAGGTGGCAAATATTCCTTGAGATTGATCAGAATAAGAAAATACACTTCTTACTTGTGCTTAAAAGTTATGAACACTTATGAATGCTTTTGTAAACAGAATTAAAACATATGATGGAATTCTCTTAGATATGATATTAAAAACTGATAAATTCAAATATATGGGAATGAAAAGACTTTAGTGCTCTCACAAATGAAAAAACCCTTTTTGAAAGAATACACAGGCCAGTCCCTTATCCAACTAATTGGGTAGATAGTAGTCAAAATTTACTTGAATTATCATGCACGCTTTACACTTCAACTCTGAATTTCCTCCCTATTTACATCAAGGATGAATTGATTCTGATATTAATTTTAGTCTACTTGAATTTAATTCCTTGCCAGGAAACCAATTAGACAAGGAGTTGTATAGACAACAAATTCATATACAGACCTTGATATTCAAAAACTAATATTTAAAATATTTCAATTCTCCGACATCTAACTATAAACAAGAAAATCTTTGTAATTGGAAGTGTAAAGGACCAATCCAGTAAAAGAGAATTAACTCACTTCTTAAACCTTGGATAGGAAACATGTTTTCTTTGTATTAATAAAAAGAGTGAATACAATTGGTTCGCACATCAGTTGCAGTCACTACCCCAATATATAATCCATTACAATTTCATAATATCAGTCTAAATTGTAAAATCTATATCTATCACCATGGTCTTGATATCCCTTTTATATAATACGAAGGGATACAACAAGCTAAGGACCGTTACAAAATGTCTACTCTAAACTAAAACCCTATTTTAGGTGGAAATCACAATCTTTATATCTAATTCATGGGAAATTAAATCCATTCAGTTGAATTATCCCAAGCATGGGAAACACTTCATGATCAACATCATCGTTGACCCAACCATTGTCATTCATTTGGATTTCCCGTGCAAGGTCGTGCAACTCGGCTTGATCCTGCTCAGCTTCTATCGCATACATGTCACACACATATGCTACATAATTAGTCTTGAATTCCCAGGACATTGTCATTAGGTTGTTAAGAAGGTTTGGTTGATCTTCTTCTATCCCTATTAGATCAAGTTGCATCACTTGATGTGGATTTTCATTCCAAGAGTCAGAAATTGTTGGCAAACCCATTCTCTAGCTTGAAATTTGAATATGTTGTACTCGTGATGGTTTTTACCCACTTATAGAAATATTTAAGGAGTTTACCACCTTCCAAAATACCTAATTCTATTTCCTTGTTAAATGCAAGCATGATCGGCTGGCCTCACACGCTTGAATTTAATTTCTTTGCATCATAAATTCTCTAGGGAATGACAATCTCGTCTTGTCCATCCCAAAGTACATATCCTCGATTACTGTTATAAACCTTCCACTTAACTCAAAGGCTAATAAGTGATATAACACAGCAACCCGTATGTATTTCCATATACTTAATAGGATCTTTTAATCTGCTCAACAATTACTTCAAATAAATGAGAACCATTATTTTAACTTCGTATCTCATATTAATCTTATAAATATATCTGATACTCTTGTAAAATATTTTCTTTATCTCTTTCATAACTAATGCCCATTTAATTCTTGAGACATTTCAAGCGTGAGAAATCTGTCATTGTACATCAGTTATTAATTCGACCATCCTCTGTATTTTTGTCATTTTGCAGTTCATTTAAAAGGTTCCCCGTAAAACAATGAAAACTCGTTATTTCGCTTACCCTGTTATCGTCATTCGCAAAATAGCAAAATTTTTCCATTTCGCAGTTGCTACTTCTTTGGCCCGTGAAATAGAAAAAAATGATGCTCTTTTGCATATAATTTTAAATTTTATCTCTCCATCATGCCTTTGTCTTTGAAACATCAACACCAATAGATAATTTTGATCTTTCTAATTGGGAAACATTCAATGTTCCAACAAAATCCTTACCTTAATCAAAATCCCATAAATTTATACCCCGCGAAGGACCCGACTTAACCTCTCCTTACTCCATACCTACTCACCTTAAAACATTTACAACTCATTGACTGCCACATAACCGCCCGTGGGTAGCATATTAATACCCACCATGAACCCTAAACTTGACCATTTCTTCTTTGTACATTCTGGAAACTTCAGCTCCTGCCAATTTTGTTTCTCTGTGTGCAAGGAAATCCATCGTCCCATCGTGAAGTAGCAAATAGCTCACAGTTTTTATCATTCAATAAGTGTTTGTAAAGATTTTCCTACGTTGATAGTTGTATGTTTCAACTATTTCACCTTGGAATCATTGCATGTAATGTGATAGAAACAAATAATTAGAGGAAATGCAAAGTACAAAGTTTTATGAATCTTGACAGTTTCTTCATTTTTCCATTTTAAATATGGGGGTTTCTCTGGGTTATTCATTATTTTGCACATACAAGTAAGGGAATATATCCTCCCATCATGAATTACCAAATATATCATAGTTTTTATCATTCAATAGGTGTTTGTAATGATTTTCCTGTACTGATAGATGTATGTTTCAATCATTTCACCTTGAAATCATTGCATGTAATGTGATAGAAAGAAATAATTAGAGGAAATGGGAAAGAAATAGTGTACATTGTCGATTTAATTAGTACTTGGTGTTGTAGTTTTTATGAATCTGGACACTACACTTACTTACATTGTGCTCATTGAACTGTTTTCCATGGGGATTACGTTATCTATATGCATTGTTAAGTTGACATTGGCTGTATGCATTTTTCTTATAATCATCTACTTCAAACAAGGTCATTTCAGGTTAAGTTATAAGCATGACAGGAAAAATAAAGACAAGGACAAAAACCAGTGTTCGTTCATGTATAAGAGTGACTCGTAGAGTGCATTTCACTAATACAGAGGTTAATGCAGACCATGTTCCCAGTGATGCTCTTGTTTCCAATCCACAAGAAGTCTATGTTGCTACTCCTACAGTTAATGCAATAGATGTGAATGCAGAAGAAGGCAATGGAGGAGAGGTTACCTCAACTAATGTTGCCCATCCAACTTCAATAAGATGGTGGACAATGGAGGACATGGATGCTGCACTTAGCAGTGTTGATAAAGGTGAGATATCATGTAGGGGTGCAATAAAGAAGTGGAATGTATTTGCTTCCAATTTGATGGCCTGACTTTTGGGTACTACCATCACTAAGAGGAAGGGGTCCAAAACAGTCCTAAGTGTTGATGAGGAGGAATATGTTGTCAAGTGGTTCAAGGACATGGCAGATATGGGAAATGGTGTACAAGTAGTTCAGTTGTAGCAAATTGTTGCCCAAATAACTGCAGGAAGGGTTAACCCTTTTACATACGGAATGCCAGGAAGATCATGGTGGCAGGGTTTCAAATGTCACCACAAGGACTTGAGTATTAGAACACCGGAAGGTGTGAACACATACAAAGCTATAATGGTTCGTCCTATCATTGTAGCACATTTTTATGACAACCTGGAAATAATATACAACCTGAACCACTACGGGTCTAGCTAGATATGGAACTTGCATCAATATTCATTGCCAACCTTTGATATTAAAAGTTCTTTCTTTCCATCTCATAGAAGAAAAATGTTCTACATATAAAATGTATTTTAGTCTTTGAATTCTTTCATATTTCATTATCTTATTTTTTAAGAAAATATTTCCAATTTTCATATTCAATATTTTATTTTCTTGATATCTTTGTGCATATTATCTTAGATATAAAATTTTGATCTATTTTTGCATTTCTTTCATTGCAAAATTCTTAATATAATAATAATTTTGAATAAATATTCTAAACTAGCATTTGCACCTTAGTGTGCAATGGGTAGGCCAAAGAGTTGTGGAAGGTGAGTTAGGAAATTTTTTGGTGTACTTTTTGCATACATTTATGCAATAGATAAAAATGATGTTGTTTGCACAACCAAGGTATAAATTGAGACATTATAGCTTAAAATTAGTTATGTAGCCAAGCTGTCATATACTTATAAAATCAACTATTGTAGAATAATTGTATTTTGATTTTATTTTTTTAAAATTTATAATGAATTAGGGGAAAAGACCCAGTAACCAACAGGGGGTCCAATAACTCTTGTGCTTTTGTCATAGATACCCCCTAAAAAAATAAATTTGATACCCATTTCCTACAAAACAAAAAGGCCAAAAAGTAATAGGTTGCACACCCAATAATTGTTCGCCATTACACCATTAAGTAAACACTAAAAGTGTACTGTTATTGGTACACTTATGTTTTTATCACACATCAAATTGCACCAAAAAGGTTACATTGTTATGAAAAAAGAAAATTGGATGCATAAATTTACAAAGTCAATGGATTGGTCCAACAATATAATAATGTGCATTTCAAATTCAATTTATGTACATACATGCACAACTATCGGTGCATTCCATATTTAGTAGACTACATACATGCACAACTATTGGTGCGTAATAAATTTTTATAACACTCTCCTGCGCACATTCAACCAAAAATGTATGACATCTTCAAGCATTTAATCCAACTGAAATTTGTACCTGCATGAACAACTAATGGTGTAAGGCTCCCCAATTGAGATCAAATAAACAATGCAAATACAAAATAAACAACACCAAAATAATATCAAATTTGAAATTAGGAAGCCACTGTATGAACTACAATTTTAATGCACTTGGTTGTGCATGAATTGACCAATGCTTTCCCACCACAATTTGAATTTCAAAATGACCAACCATTTCAATGACAAAATTCGTATAAGAAGGATAAAATGCCACGTAAAATCCACTCAAATTCCTTGTCTGACCGCTGGTGGTTTATTCTCTGTAATCTGCATATTCTCTGCTCTTGTTGAGGTTGGTAGGCTATCTCGTATATTTCATTTTTATTATTTGTTTTTTCTATGCTTATTGTATGTTTTTTTACAAATTTACTGCTATAAAAGTAAATTTATTGTTTTTATTGTTTGTTGTAGGATCAAATCTATTGTATTCCATGTTTATTACTTGTTTTTTGTATGCTTACTATGTTTTTTTTACAAATTTACTACTATAAAAATAAATTTATTGGTTTTACAGCTTGTTATAGGATCAAATCTATTGTATTTCATGATTATTACTTTTTTTTGTATGCTTATTGTCTGTTTTTTTACAAATTTACTACTTTTACTACCTACTGTAGGATCAAATATATTGCAAAACTAAGTCACTGTAGTGCAACCTTAGTTTTGTAATGTATTGAATGAATAAAGGTACTGGTCACTATAGTTGCATGCCTTCATATTATAAGTTGTTTGCAATGTGGACCCTCTCAGTAGGATATAGAATTAGTGAAGGGGTCATTTTAATTAAATGGTATTTGCAGCCTTAGTTTTGTAATGTATTGAATAAATAAATGTACTAGTTGTTAGAATAACTGAGAGGGGGGATGAATCAGTGGCCTCAAAAATATTCCAATAAATCAACCCAAAAACTTAGTACCACAATATTAAGCCTCTAGTTATCTTTAGTCCTACAAGATGTATGCCTTCAAATAATCTTAATAAATAACTACTGCTTGAAGTTCACTGTTAAACCTTATTCTTACTGTTTACCGATTAGCAATCTATCATTTATTGAAAAACAGTAAATTGCTTAGTGTATACCGATCAATCCAGATTAGTTATGTGTAATGCAAAACACTAAAGTAATGACTCATAAACACATTGACACATGGATTTTTAACGTGGAAACCCTATTAAGGAAAAAACCACTTGGGACCGGTAACCCAAAATTTTCACTCTTCTGAAGTGAGCTCGGTGAAGAGCCAACCATGTTAAAGGTTACAAACACATTGTTAGGTGTGACCTTGTTAGAGGATTTAAATAGAATAGTTTCTCACTTGATATCGGGAATCTCTATGCTACCTTCTATGACTGGACTCTAGTTTGTCAAATGGTATCTGGCATCTCATGTTATCTTCATGATCAAACTTTTTGATACTCCTTGGGATGTATCTCAATATAGAAAGGATTGTTAAGTCCTTCTTGGTTAAGAGACTTTCTGAATCAATGGTTAAACTGGAACAGTAAATGATCTATTCACACATACAACTTAGATTTGTAGATTTTTATATCTATTGTAAGCTCATTATACCTTTCTGATCAATATGTCTTTTCAATACCTTTGATCCACTTCTTTCTGCTCGGTGATGTTGTGCTTATCTATTGCTCAGTGTCCGTAGAAATATTTAGCTCTTTCCTCAACTTGATTGTTCAGGACTATATTAAGTTGTTCTTCATCAATTTCTCTTCAACATCGTCTTTCTCTATTCACTCCCTTAATTCATAATGAATTAGATTGTCTTTTTATAGACATGATATCAACATTTCTCACTTCTTGATTTTCTTTTTCTTGGTGTGATCCGCAATTTTAGCCAATCTTGCTTTAAAGCTTTACTTAAGTTTTATCCCGTAGATTTCTCCTTGACAAATGGATAAAACAGCTTTAAATATTTTACTTATCTCTGGCTTTAACTTGTCGATGCAAACAATGTCAACAACCAGTTAAGTCTATCTTTAGCTCTACCAGCTAAGTATTTTTTCAATTCTGAACTTCAGTTAATTTTGGTGTTTGAACTCTTTGAAAGTTTCGGTCAACACTTCAGTTCTCCTCGAGCTTCTTCATCGATGTTGTCTATCCATCGGGTAACACTGTAATTCTGGCCGTCGGTAATGCTTTTGATTCTACTCGTCGGTAATGCTTGTCGGTTTTCTTGCTTGGGCATCACTGTGACTTTTCTCTCGGGTTTCTCTGTCCGTCAGGTTCCACTAGCCGTCGGTATTTGTAGTCACTTAGTGAATGCTGGTCTTTTATGCATTACTAAAAGCATAATCTTTATCTTTCTGATTCTCTGAAGTATTTTGACACTTTGTATATAACCGATTAGATTATATGAAGTTTACATCAATGACAATACAATCCATTAACTGATTTAATGTCTTGCATTATCTTTCTGCATTTTGGTGATCAACTTAACATCTTCAAACATTCAATCAGTTATATGTCATCACTAGTCACTATACTTACTTGCATTGTTTGCTAAATTATTGATCAACTGGTTTATTGTATGCAATACTTAGAAGCATGGAAGCTTTATATTATCATATTGCACATTTCTGTCTTTATTTTCTAATGTATTCAATTAACACATTGCAAAATTAGGGCACCATAGTGCACCCTTAGTTTTGTAATGTATTCAATGAATGCATTACAAAACTAGGTCAGCATAGTGAATCCTTAGCTTTATAATTTATTCACTGAATAAATGTACCTTATCTGCATGCATAAAGGGTTACAATAAAATCATTGTGTAAATCTATTCCAATTATAATTACTTGCATTGTAATTTTTAAATTGGGCTTTCTCACTAATGATACATATACATAATTTTGTATACATATACCTTAATATATATACATAAACATAATTATGTATACGCATACATAATTATGTTTATGTATACACAATTATGTTTATGTATACGTATTACTATATCCTTTTAATATCAAAGGTTGACAATGAATATTGATGCAAGACAATACAGATAAAAACCAACTACACCTATTACTTTTTGGCCTTTTTATTTTGTAAGGGCAAGAAACAGGTTTTATTTGTATTAATTAAAAGAGTGAATACAATTGGTTCACACGTCAGTTGCAGTCACTACCCCAATATATAATCCATTACAATTTCATAATATCAGTCTAAATTGTAAAATCTATATCTATCACCACACTGTCTTGATATCCCTTTTCTATAATATGAAGGGATGCAACAAGCTAAGGACCGTTACAAAATATCTATTCTAAACTAAAACCGTATTTTAGGTGGTAATCACAATCTTTATATCTAATTCACAAGAAATTAACTTCATTCAGTTGAAGTATCCCAAGTGATGAGCCTATAAAATTTTATATTTACATTCCTTGTCTATAACACTTTAACCTATGTTTACAATATCTTTCCAAAGTTATTTCCACACATTACCTTGATTTATTAAGCATTAACTATGATTAATAATTTATTAATTAGCGTTTGTATGTCTAGCTAGTCAATGCTAAATTGTGATCAAATATTATGATAAATTGTTATTATTAAATAATAAGTGTTTTGAGATGATTAACATTTTGTTTGTGAGATATTTGAGTCATTCATGCAGTTGGAAAGAAGGAGAAGCAAGTTGACAGTTGTCAATATTCAGCAGTTGTTGGAAATGCAAAAAAAGTCAACACCCAGTTTTAGAATAATGAGCATATCTCACTCAATTCTTAATGAAATTATAATTTTATTATTGATTCATAAATCTAAAGAGGAGAAAAAACCATTTTGATAGTTTGAGTTAACTCACAATAGTTAATGAGAAACACGCGTTTGAAGTTGACTGCAGAAAAAGTGGCAACATAAAGACTGCAGAAAAAGTCAAAAACTAGTTTCAGTAAAACAAGAGTATCTCACTCAATTCTTAATCAAATTATGATTTTATTATTGATTCAGAAATCTGAAAAGGAGGAGCAAAAATCACTTTGACCATTTGAGTTAATTCACAATACTTAATGAGAAACACTCATCTAAAGTTGACTGAGTCAAAGGTGGTGAGTTTGAAGGTAGCAGTTAAGGAATGACTTCTAGTTTGATTTGAACTCTTCCACCTCTTGTTTATCTCATGGATCTAAAGTTGTTGAAGTCAGAAAATAGTGGAGTAACTTATGGGAACAATAATTTACGAGTCCTAAATAATTATGGCATGTATTTATGCATATTTTCAACCATATGTATATTTTCATGTTGTAAGAGTTTGAAGTGGATTAAAACACTCTCAACTCATTTCATTTTGTTCTTTATTAGTTTGTTGGGGAATAAGTCATCTCCTTGATGTTATGGTAGAAATAACATTTGTCACAAGTTGTTGAGTTTGTAATTAATCTAACTCTCAAGCCTCATGTATATCTATGAGCTCTTTCTTGAGTTGAGAGGATGATTAGGGAGTATCTACTTTGTGCTAAGTATTGTTAGTAGTGTCTTTGTTTAATCAACAAGTTCGATATCAGGTGATGTAATCATTTTGATTTGCAATAAGAATATGATTTCAGAAATTGAGATTGTACATTGAATATTGAATACTTGTAGCTAAGATTGTAGCCACTCAAGAAAAGGCCACTTGAGATACTATGACTATAATTATTTAGAGTAATTTAGATTATAGTTCAGATGCTTAGTGATCAATAATGTGTTGTTTGAGATTAGTTATGTTGTAGTGATGTTAATTTTAGTAGTTTTGTACCATCTGCAACCACTATTGTAGCAATTTATACAGTTTCCTGCAGCCATTACTATGCAGTTTCCTACAACCAATATTGTGCATTTAGATTCATTTCCAGCATTGTTGTATTTTTAGTTTTACAATGATAGAATAACTCAAAGATTCTCATAGTGCATATACTTTTCAGATTCATTTCAAGTATACGTCCTTGGGTTTGATAATTTAAATGTACCTTCATAATGATGAGATACCTACTTAGCATGGATGTCCAATCCCTAAGTAGTGATTCAAACCATTAATGGAGAGCAACGACGCCAAAAATGTTGACTTTTTTTGCATTTCCAGCAACTGTTGAATATTGACAAGTGTCCACTTGCTTCTCCTTCTTTCCAGCTGCATGAATGACTCAAATATATCACAAACAACATGTTAATCATCTCAAAACACTTATTATTTAATAATAACCATTTATTATAATATTTGATCACAATTTAGCATTAACTAGCTAGACATACAAATGCTAATTAATAAATCATTAATCATAGTTAATGCTTTATAAATCAAGGTAATGTGTGGAAATGACTTTTGAAAGATATTGTAAATAGAGGTTAAATTTTTATAGACAAGGAATGTAAATATGAAATTTTATAGGCTCGTCACCAAGCATAACCAACACTTCATAATCAATATCATCGTCAACCCAGACAATGTCATTCATCTGGATTTCTCGTGCAAGGTCATGCAACTCGGCTTGATCCTGCTCAACTTTTGACTCGTACATGTCACACTCATATACCGCATAATTGGTTCTGAGTTCCTAGACCACTGTCATTAGGTTGTTAATCAGGTTTGGTTGATCTTATTCTATCCCTATCAGACCAGGTTGCATCACTTGATGTGTATTTTCATTCCAAGGGTCAAAAACTGTTGGAAAACCCATCCTCTAACTTGAAATTTGAATATGTTGTACTCATGTCATTTTTTACCGCTTATAGAAACATTTAAGGAGTTTACCACCTTCCAAAACACCTAATTATATTTCCTCATTAAATGAAAGCATGATCAGCTGGCCTCGCACGCTTGAATTTAATTTCTTTGCATCATACATTCTCTAGGGAATGACAATCTCATCTTGTCCATCCTGAAGTACATATCCTCGATTACTGTTTTAAACCTTCCGCTTAATTCAAAGGCTAATCAGTGATATAACACAACAACCCGTATGTATTTCCATATACTTAATAGGATCTTTCAATCTTCTCAACAATTACTTCAAATAAATGAGAACCATTATTTTAACTCCATATCTCAAATTAATCTTAGAAATATATTTGATAATCTTGAAAAATATTTTCTATATCTCTTTCATAACTAATGCCCATTTAATTCTTGAGACATTTCGAGCGTGAAAAATTTGCCATTGTACTTCAATTATTAATTCGACCATCCTCAATATTTTTCCATTTCGTAGTTCATCTAAAAGGTTCCCCGCGAAACAACAAAAACTTGTTGTTTCTCTTACCTTGTTATCGCATTTGCAAAATAGTGAAATTTTTCCATTTCGTAGCTGCTACTTCTTTGGCCCGTGAAATAGCAAAAAATGATGCTCTTTTGCATATAATTTCAAACTTTATCTCTCCATCATGCCTTTATCTTTGAAACATTAACACCAATATTTAATTTTGATCTTTCTAATTGGGAAATATTCAATGTTCCAACAAAACCCTTGCCTTAATCAAAATCCCATCAATCTATACCTCGCGGAGGACCCGACTAAACCTCTCCTTACCCTGTACCTACTCACCTTAACATGTTTGCAGCTCATAGACTGCCACATAACCACCTGTGCGTAACCATATTACTACCCACCATGAACCCTAAACTTGACCATTTCTTCTTTGTACATTCTGGAAACTTCAGCTCCCACCAATTTTGTTTATCTGTGTGCAAGGGAATCAATCGTCCAATCACAAATTAACAAATAGCTCACGATTTGTTATCATTCAATAAGTGTTTGTAAATATTTTCCTACGCTGATATCTGTATGATTCAATTGTTCCACCTTGAAATAATTGCATGTAATGTGATAGAAACAAATCATTAGAGGAAATGTATAGTACAAAGTTTTGTGAATCTGGACAGTTTATTGATTTTTCCATTTTAAATATGGGGGTTTATTTGGGTTATTCATTATTTTGCACATACAAGTGGGAATCCATCCTCCCATCATGAATTACCAAATATCTCATGGTTTTTTATCATTGAATAGGTGTTTGTAATTATTTTCCCGCAATGATAGATGTATGTTTCAATCATTTCACCTTGAAATCATTGCATGTAATGTGATAGAAAGAAATAATTAGAGGAAATGGGAAATAAATAGTGTACATTGTCGATTTAATCATTACTTGGTGTTGTATTTTTTATGAATCTGAAAACTACACTTACTTACTTTGTGCTCATTGAACTGTTTTCCATGGAGCTTACATTATCTATATGCATTGTTAAGTTAGCATTGACTATATGCATTTGTATTACAATCATCTACTTCAAACAAGGTCATTTCAGGTTAAGTTATAAGCATGGTAAGATAAAGAAAGACAAGGACAAAAACCAGTGCTTGTTCATGTATAAGAGTGACTCGTGGAGTGCATTTCACTAATACAGAGGTTAATGCATACCATGTTCCCAGTGACTCTTGTTTCCAATCCACAACAAGTATTTAATGTTGCTCCTACAATCAATGCCATAGATGTGAATCCAGAAGAAGGCAATGGAGGAGAGGTTGCCTCAACTAATGTTGCCCATCCAAATCCAATAAGACGGTGGACAATTGAGGACATGGATGCTGCACTTAGCAGTGTTGAGAAAGGTGAGATATCATGTAGGGGTGCAACAAAGAAGTGGAATATACCTGCTTCTAGTTTGAGGGTTTGGCTTATGGGTACTACTGTCACTAAGAGGAAGGGGCCCAAAATAGTCCTAAGTGTTAAGGAGGAGGAAGATGTTGTCAAGTGGTTCAAGGACATGGAGGACATGGGAAATGGTGTACAAGTAGTTCAGTTGCAGCAAATCATTGCCAAGATAGCTGCAAAAAGGGTTAACACTTTTACAGACGAAAGTTCAAGAAGATCATGGTGGCAGGGTTTCATATGTTGCCACAAGGATTTGAGTAATACAACAATGGAAGGTGTAGACACAAACAAAGCTATAATGGTTTGTCCTACCATTGTAGCATGTTTTTATGACATCCTTGAAACAACGAACAACCTAAAACACTATGGGTCTCGCTAGATATGGAACTTGCATCAATATTCATTGTCAACCTTTGATATTAAAAGTTCTTTCTTTCCATCTCATAGAAGAAAAATGTTCTACATATAAAATGTATTTTATTCTTTGAATTATTTCATATTTCATTATCTTAATTTTTAAGAAAATATTTCCAATTTTCATAGTCAATATTTTATTTTCTTGATATCTTTGTGCATATTATCTTAGATATAAAATTTTGATCTATTTTTGCATTTATTTCATTGCAAAATTCTTAATATAATAATAATTTTGAATAAATATTCTAAACTAGCAATTGCGCCTTAGTGTGCAATGGGTACGCCAAAGATACGTGGAAGGTGAGTTAGGAAAATTTTTGGTGTGCTTTTTGCATGCATTTATGCAATTGATAAAAATGATGTTTGTACAACCAAGGTCTATATGAAGAAATTATAGCTTAAAATCTATTGTGTACCCAAGCTGTCATATACTTATAAAATCAACTATTGTAGAATAATTGTATTTTGATTTTGATTTTTTAAATTTATAATGAACTAGGGGAAAAGAACCAGTAACCGACAGGGGGTCCAATAACTGTTATGCTTTTGTCATAGATACCCCAAAAAAACTATTTTTTATAGCCATTTCCTACAAAGCAAAAAGGCCAAAAAGCAATAGGTTGCACACCCAAAAACCATTCACCACTACACCATTAAGTAAACACTAAAAGTGCACGGTTATTGGTACACTTATGTTTTTATCACTCATCAAATTGCACCAGAAATGTTACATTGTTATTAAAAAAGAAAATTGGATGCATACATTTACAAAGTCAATGGATTGGTCCAATAATATAAATACAATATATTAATGTACATTTCATATTCAATTTATGTACATACATGCACAACTATTGGTACATAATAACTTTTTATAACACTCTCCTCTGAACATTCAGCCAAAAAATGTATGACATCTTCAAGCAATTAATCCAACTGCAATTTGTACCTGCATGAACAACTAATAGTGTAAGGCTTACCAATTGAGATGAAATAAACAATGCAAACACAAAATAAACAACACCAAAATAATATCAAATTTGAAATCAAAACTAATAGTGTAAGGCTCACCAATTGAGATGAAATAAGCATTGCAAACACAAAATAAACAACACCAAAATAATATCAAATTTGAAATTAGGAAGCCACCGTATGAACTACAAGTTTAATGCACTTGATTATGCACGAATTGACCGATGCATTCCCACCACAATTTGAATTTCAAACTGACCGACCACTTTAATGAAAAAATTAGTATAAGAAGGATACAGTGCCACATAAAATCCATTCAAATTCCCTGTCTGATCGCTGGTGGTTTATTCTCTGCAATTTGCATATTCTCTGCTCTTGTTCAGGTTGGTAGGCTATCTCGTATATTTCATTTTTATTATTATTTTTTTCTATGCTTATTGTATGTTATTTTTACAAATTTACTGCTATAAAAGTAAATTTATTGCTTTTACATCTTACTGTAGGATCAAATCTATTGTATTCCATGTTTATTACTTGTTTTTTGTATGCTTACTATGTTTTTTTTTACAAATTTACTACTATAAAAATAAATTTATTGGTTTTACTGCTTCTGTAGGATCAAATCTATTGTATTTCATGTTTATTACTTGTTTTTTGTATGCTTATTGTCTATTTTTTTAATATAAATTTACTGCTTTTACTGCTTACTGTAGGATCAAATCTATTGCAAAACTAAGTCACCATAGTGCAACCTTAGTTTTGTAGTGTATCCAATGAATAAAGGTACTGGTCACTATAGTTACATGCCTTTATATTATAAGTTGTTTGCAATGTGGACTCTCTCAGTAGGATATAGAATCAGTGAAGGGTTTGTTTTAATTAAATGGTATTTGCACCCTTAGTTTTGTAATATATTTAATGAATAAATGTACTGGTCACTATACTTACTTGCATTGTTTGCTCAATTACTGATCAACTGATTTATTGTATGCAATACTTAGAAGCGTGGAAGCTTCATATTCTCGTATTGCACATGTTTAGCATACTTTTCTAATGTATTCAATTAATACATTGCAAAACTAGGGCACCATAGTGCACCCTTAGTTTTGTAATGTATTCAATGAATGCATCACAAAACTAGGTCAGCATAGTGCATCCTTAGCTTTCTAATGTATTCAATGAATAAATGTACCTTATATGTATGCATAAAGGGTTACAATAAAATCATTGTGTAAATATATTCCAATTACAATTACCTGCATTGTAATTTTTAAATTGGGGTTTCTCACCAATGATACGTATACATAATTTTGTATACATATACCTTAATATGTATACATAAACATAATTATGTATACACACATAATTATGTTTATGTATAAACAATTATGTTTATGTATACAAAATTATGTTTATGTATACGTATTACTATATCCTTTTAATATCAAAGGTTGACAATGAATATTGATGCAAGACAATACAAAGAAAAACCAACTGCAACCTATTACTTTTTGGCCTTTTTGTTTTGTAAGGACAGGAAACATGTTTTATTTGTATTAATTAAAAGATTGAATAAAATTGGTTCGCATGTCAGTTGCAGTCACTACCCCAATATATAATCCATTACAATTTCATAATATCACTCTAAATTGTAAAATCTATATCTATCACCACATGGTCTTGATATCCCTTTTATATAATATGAAGGGATGCAACAAGCTAAGGACCGTTACAAAATGTCTATTCTAAACTAAAACCCTATTTTAGGTGGTAATCACAATCTTTATATCTAATTCATGGGAAATTAACTCCATTCAGTTGAAGTATCCCGATCATGGCCAACACTTCATCATCAATATCATCGTCGACCCAGCCATTGTCATTCATCTAGATTTCCCGTGTAGGGTCGTGCAACTTGGCTTGATCTTGTTCAACTTCTAACTCATACATGTCACACTCATATGCTGCATAGTTGGTTCTGAGTTCCTAGGTCAAAAACCGTTGGCAACCCCATCCTCTAGCTTGAAATTTGAATCCGTTGTACTCATGTCAGTTTTTACCCACTTATAGAAACATTTAAGGAGTTTACCACCTTCCAAAACACCTAATTCTATTTCCTCATTAAATGCAAGCATGATCAGTTGGCCTCACACACTTGAATTTAATTTCTTTGCATCATACATTCTCTAGGGAATGACAATCCTATCTTGTCCATCCCAGAGTACATATCCTCGATTGTTTTTTTAAACCTTTCGCTTAACTCAAAGGCTAATCAATGATATAACACAACTTCCTGTATATATTTCCATATACTTAATAGGATCTTTCAATCTGCTCAACAATCACCTCAAATAAATGAGAACCATTCTTTTAACTATGTATCTTAGATTAATCTTATTAATATATCTGATACTCTTGAAAAATAATTTTTTTATCTCTTTCATAATTAATGCCCATTTAATTATTGAGACATTTCGAGTGTGAGAAATTTTCCATTGTACTTCAGTTATTAATTCGAACATCCTCAGTTTTTTTGCCATTTCACAGTCCCCATGAAACGTCAAAAACTTGTTATTTCGCTTACCCTGTTATCGCCATTTGTAAAATAGAAAATTTTTGCCATTTCGTAGCTGCTACTTCTTTGGTCCGCGAAATAGAAAAAATTATGCTCTTTTGCATATAATTTAAATTTTATCTCTCCATCATGCCTTTGTCTTTGAAACATTAACACCAACAGATAATTTTGATCTTTCTAATTGGGAAATATTCAATGTTCCAACAAAACCCTTGTCTTAATCGAAATCCCATATATTTATACCCCGCGGAGAACCCGACTGAACCTCTCCTCACCCTGTACCTACTCACCTTAAAACATTTGCAGCTCACCGACTGCCACATAACCGCCCGTGGGTAACCCTATTACTACCCACCATGAACCCTAAACTTGATTGTTTCTACTTTGTACATTTTGGAAACTTCGTCTCCCACCAATTTTGTTTCTCTGTGTGCAAGGGAATCAATTGTCCCATCGCGAAGTAGCAAATAGCTCACATTTTTTTTATCATTCAATAAGTGTTTGTAAAGATTTTCCTACGCTGATAGTTGTATGTTTCAATCGTTTCACCTTGAAATCATTGTATGTAATGTGATAGAAACAAATAATTAGAGGAAATGTAAAGTACAAAGTTTTATGAATCTGGACAATTTCTTCATTTTTCCATTTTAAATATGGGGGTTTCTCTAGGTTATTCATTGTTTTTCACATACAAGTGAGGGAATCCATCCTTCCATAATGAATTACCAAATATCTCATGGTTTTTTATCATTCAATAGGTGTTTGTAATGACATTCATGCACTGATAGATGTATGTTTCAATCATTTCACCTTGAAATCAGTGCATGTAATGTGATAGAAAGAAATAATTAGAGGAAATGGGAAAGAAATAGTATACATTTTCGATTTAATCATTACTTGGTGTTGTAGTTTTTATGAATCTTGACACTACACTTACTTACATTGTGCTCATTGAATTGTTTTCCATGGAGGTTACATTATCTATATGCATTGTTAAGTTGACATTGACGATATGCATTTGTCTTATAATCATCTACTTCAAGCAAGGTCATTTCAGGTTAAGTTATACGCATGACAGGAAAAAGAAAGACAAGGACAAAAACCATTGCTCGTTCACGTATAAGAGTGACTTGTTGAGTGTATTTCACTGATACAAAGGTTAATGCAGTCCATGTTCCCAGTGATGCTCTTGTTTCCAATCCACAACAAGTCTCTGTTGCTACTCCTATAGTCAATGCAATAAATGTGCATGCATAATAAGGCAATGGAGGAGAGGTTGCCTCAACTAATGTTGCCTGTCCAACATCAATAAGACGGTGGAAAATTGAGGACATGGATGCTGCACTTAGCAGTGTTGAGAAAGGTGAGATATCATGTAGGGGTGCAACAAAGAAGTGGAATATACCTGCTTCCAGTTTGAGGGCCTGGCTTATGGGTACTACCATCACTAAGAGGAAGGGGCCAAAAACATTCTTAAGTTTTGAAGAGGAGGAAGATGTTGTCAAGTGGTGCAAGGACATGTTGGATATGGGAAATGGTGTACACATAATTTAGTTGCAACAAATTGTTGTCTAGATAACTGCAGGAAGGGTTAACCCTTTTATAGAGAGAATGCCAGGAAGATCATGGCAGCAGGGTTTCGGACGTCACCATAAGGACTTGAGTATTAGAACAGCGGAAGGTGTGGACACAGACAGACCTATAGTGGTTCATCCTACCATTGTAGCATGTTTTTATGACAACTTGGAAATAGTGCACAACTTGAACCACTACGGGTCTAGCTAGATATGGAACTGTGATGAAACATGAATGCAAGATGGACGAAACTATGGTATGAGAGTGATTGCGCGTATGGGAGGAAAAAATGTCCCACGACTAGTCTCAAAAAGTAGGGAATGGATCACCGTTCTAGCATGTGTGAGTGTTGTTGGCATGAGCATACCCAACTTTTACTTGTTCAAAGCAAAGAGACACATAAAAAATAACATTGTCAATTGTGATCCCAGTGTGTGCATGTTAATACAATAACATGCATAGATGACAAAGGAGTTGTTTCTCAACTGGCTTGACCACTTTGCAAGAAACATCCCCGATGGTGTCTCTCCGTCAAATAGGGCACTTCTTGTATTTGATGGTCATGGAAGTCATGTGGCATGGCATACAATTGACAAAACAAGAGAGCTGGGAATAGATCTACTCACACTTCCTGCACATACCATCCATAAGTGTCAACCATCGGATGTGAGTGTTTTTTCACCATTTAAAACGTACTTAAAACATCATAGAAATTTGTGGTTGGCCAAGAACCCCTAGATTGACATTGGACATGAAGTGTTGGCAACGTTGGCTAGCAAAGCATTCACACTGACCCCGGGCAATATAACGAGTGTGTTCCGCAGGACAGGCATATGGCCTTTCAACCGGGATGCCCTTGTGGATGATATGAGGCCAAGTGAGGATTTTATTATTGTTGAGGATGTCAGAATGGGATCATTTTAGCCTCAGTCTAAACCTATAGTTCCAGGATCAACAAGATCAGTAGGCGGTGCAAATGTACTTGAAGGTGAGGGGGAGGCAATCACAATGGAAGCATTTATGCAATCTAGAGGATACAATAAAGATTCAATTAACAGATTTGTGAAAAAATACAATGAAACCTTTCAAGGGGAAATAACTAATACAACATATGAGCAACAAGAAAACCATGCGCAATAAGAAAACCATGAGCACCAAGCAAACCAAGAGCAACAAGCAAACCATGATGGATTTCCCATTGATGTTCGATTGAGCTTGCCAACACAACCTTCTGAACAAGTTAATTGTGTGGAGGAGAACATTTCCCTATCAATGCCCTCACTGCCACATATTGACCCTGCTAACATTATCCACTACTTTGCAAATGGAGAGAATTGGGATGAATTGGATAGTCAGTTTTGTGATGATACCCAACTCCCAAGTGACCATGATGACAATGCTGAATTTATGGCATGCACACTTTTTGACACTGAATAACCTACTGGTTCAACCAACTAATTCCTAGTATTACCCATGCAAAGGATGAAACAATATGTACGCGGGGCACGTCACGGGGTGCTTTGTCTAAGCAGGAATTCACAAATACTAACATTTGATGACTATATTAAACAACTTTAGGAACACAAATAGATTAAGAAGCAGATAAAGAAGAATACAATATGGAAGAAGGAGCAAATCAAGGAGAGGAAAGCATAAAGAGAGGCCAACATTGCAACAATAAATTTTTTGAGGGCAGGGAGACAACAACAAAGGCTTAGAGATGCTGCGGAGAAAGAAAAGCGAGCTAAAGACAAGGCATGTCAAAAGGAACAAATGCGGAGAGAAAGAGAAGAGAACCCAAATGCTCCTAAACGACGTAGAGGTAACAAGGGAGATACACCTTCAATTAATACAACCATTACACTAAGTGCACCTACCAAAGAGATAGTATTTCCAGCTGCCCTAGAGATAGTGAGTACGCCCAACACACATCTTCCCTCCCAACACCCAACACTTCTTGACATGATCAATATTTGGCCCCCGCATTGGCAAACCTTAATCCAGAACAATTGCAACCCCTAGAACCCTCCTCGCAGGTGGAAACCAGCCCCGACCACAATAGCACAATACTAGCTCAGCTAGTTAATTTGATTAAGTACAACCTCAATTCACATCGCCTAGTACTGGAGGAGAGAGTATTGGAATTGGCTACCACTGCCCTATTCTATTTCTTATTTTCATGGACAACTAAGGACACTTAAACGAGTTACAAAATTTTGATGCATGTAGTTGAATGAGTTTTGTAATGAATTCAAATATGTTCTAGTTTTACGTCATCAAAGGTGATGAACAAGGTTGAATTCGAATGTTGAAGGCTATGGCAAAGGATTTTTGGGCTATGGTCTATTTTTTTGTAAAGGTTTGATACGAAAAGAAACAATTACCAGATGATGTAACATTTTTTGTAAATGTTTGATATGAAAAGAAACAATTACCATACGAAGTAAGATTTTTGTAAATGTTTTACAATGTATTAACTTGATACATTACAAAACCAGGTCAGCAAACTGTAGCCTTAGTTTTGTAATGTATTCAATGAATAAATATACTGGTCACTATAGTCAGCATCGTGCACATGTTCAATTGGAAGCTTCATATTCTCATATTTCACATGTTCGACTTAGTTTTACAATGTATTAATTGAATACATTACAAAACCATGTCAACAAAGTGTAGCCTTAGTTCTGTAATGTATTCAATGAATAAATGTACTGGTCACTATATTCAAAATAGTGCACTTGTTAAATTGGAAGCTTCAGATTCTCATATTTCACATGTCCGACTTAGTTTTACAATGTATTAACTAAATACATTACAAAATCAGGTCAACAAAGTGCAGCCTTAGTTTTGTAATGTATTCAATGAATAAATGTACTATTCACTATAGTCAACATAGTGCCCATGTTCAATTGGAAGCTTCATATTCTCATATTTCACATGTTCGACTTAGTTTTACAAAGTATTAATTGAATACATTACAAAACTAGGTCAACAAAGTGCAGCCTTAGTTTTGTAATGTATTCAATGAATAAATGTATTGATTACTATAGTTGCATGCCTTTATATTATAATTTTTTTGTAATGTGGATCCTCTAACTATAATACAAAATCAATGAAGGTATACAGTCTCAAACAAATATACCAAGATAAAACACCTCTAAATATATGTTGTCCGCAATAAACAATGTAAAATTGAATCAGTAATTGCATTGATTAAGGAATGCTTTTCAAAATTTTACCATGTATTTCTACAATGAACACTTGCAGTTCACTTGTTCAAAATTTTCTACTATTAAAAAACAATTTCAATTAACACTTTAAAAAGAACAATAAACAACAATCAATGAACACTTGCAATTCACTTGTTAAAAATTTACTACATTCATAAACAATTGCAATTGAAACTTGGAAAACCAAAAATAAAGAACAATGCATGAAAATGAAAACTAAAAAACACTCGATTGGTTCATAGCCTTAGTAAAGTCAAAAAGACTTTACTTGTATGTCCTTGGTGTCTTCTATTTACAATGTTGTCATCTTTTACAAGGAAACATGCCAAAGATGCATTGATGGAAGCATGTAATAAAGTAAGTGACATGTATATTCTAAAATTTAACAATGTAAGATCATGATTTCCCATATCAAAATGGAGTGTTGAAAAACACAATAAAATGACAGTGTTGAGAAACACAATTACATGGACCTTAAATCATCGACAACCCATGCTTAAGTCTTCACTGCCTCGCATACCTGCAAAATAATGTAACAGCTAGGGGAAGTAACAATCTCATGGAAATTAAGCATAATATCCAAGAGTCTCTGGAGATGAATATTGACTCTGGGGAAATGGAGAAGAATGAAAATTAAAAGGGTGAGATTGATAATAAGGAGGAAGAAATGGTTGCAGAGGACGAAACCGAAAAGGCCCACAAAAACAACAATGATGATGACCTTGAGGAGGAGGCCCAAAAGGAGTATAACTATTGTGAAATCAACTCCACCCCACCCGAGAGTCTGATTGGTGAAGAAATAACAGAACCAAAGGAGTCTGGAAAATGATCTCTAGGATAAAGACTTCAAAGTTAAAAGAGTTGTTAATATTTCTGTCCTCCAATAGAAACAAAGCAATGTATGGGTATAACATTGATAAATGGATGCAGGATGATATAAAGGAGATTCAGGTCAAATGCTAGGACCTTGAAGATAGAAACTCTCTACTAGAGGAGATTGTAGATAAAGTGCAAAATGATGCAGCTATGTACCAGCAAGGGAAAGATATTTTTGAAAAGGTAAACAATAACAACTCTACACTAGAAGATAAGTTAAGCACTATGATTGAAAATAGTATGAAAAATATTACTGAAAAAACAAACAACAACAATGTGATGCTGAGAAAGTTGACTACGATTATTAAAACTGGAATGCAAAACTCTGTTGATAATCTGAAAGCACTGCATACCCTGTTGGAAGGGAATTATAATGATAGAGTTAAGCAGGAGGAAGATGGAAAACAAGAAGCTCAAACTTCTGGCCTGGGTTCTAGAACCAGATCGAGCACCAGAAAGAGGTCTGAGGTGCAAATTAAAGATATCACAAATCTGCGGGACTCTATCCAGAACATGGAATCTCAGATGGTAGAAATCCAAATAATGGAAGAACAGATGGATGCTACTAAGAAGTGATTAGTATTGCTAGAATGTTTTGGTTGCTGGGAGTTTTTTTGTCGCTGTTGTTTTGCTGGAAGTTTATCGTAGTCTATCTTTTTGTTTTGTTATGAACTTTGTAAGTGTAATATGGGGTTAAGCCCTTTTTTGGTTTTCCATCTTTTCTGGCAGATAGTTGTTGTGTTGGTCTTTTATGCTTATCTTTTTATCTTTGTTAAAGGGTTTCGGGGCCCCTTCAAAACCTGTTGTTACCTTAATAAAAAACAATCTCATGGAAATTTATCATTTAGACATTTAATATATGCATATGTTTGAAATCAATTAAGCACATACACATTACATGATTAAAAGCAATTGAGTTTACCGTGATTGAAAGTAGTTGAGTTTACCTTGATACATGTTAAGGTGATTAGGTATGGGGTAAGGAGAGGTTAAGTCGGTTCCTTTGTACATTTAGTCATTGAATACATTAGAAAACTAAGGTTGCACTGTGCTGACCTGGATTTGTAATGCATTCATTGAATACATTACAAAACTAAGGGTGCACTATGCTGGCCTATTTTTGCAATGTATTAATTGAATACATTACAAAATTGAGTCAGGCATGTGAGATATGACAATATGAAGCTTCTATAATTGTAAGTATTGCATACATTAAACAAGTTGATCAGTAATAGAGAAAACAATGCAAGTAAGTATAGTGACCAGTACATTTATTCTTTGAATACATTACAAAATGAAGGCAATATAGTCAGCATAGTGCACTTTACCATTAAACTTTTGTTTGTTTCGACTGAAGCAAAATTTGACTTTTGTATTAATGTTTATATCAAAATATTGTACCCATGTTTGCACAATTACAGTACATAATATCAGTTTACATTCAAGTAGTCCAGTCCCGCATACGAGGGGATATTACCAAAAAAAACATATGCAATTAGTATAAGTAGGAAAATATGCACATCCCTAAGTCTCCAGATGTTTTAATTTTGAGACAAAAAGGGCAACTCCATAGAAGTAGTCCATAATAACAACTTTCTCATGAGGTGTGAAAAAATCTTCATGATTACCATTCAATATTGCAACATAACTATAGTCATCAATAAAACATGATTTGGTGAAGAGCCTCCATGCTTCCACCATAAGGTCTTGACAACCCTATCTATTCAAATAAAAAATTCTACCAAGTCTGCCATAGATGGTGTGTGGATTGATATTTCGAATGCCCTCAACAACTTTTACTCGGTGGCAGGGTACCACAACATGGCTACAAACCTCCAAAACCCAATGAAGTCTACTTGTAACTTGAACGAGGGCAGAAAAGACAAGGTCATAGATGACCCCATCATGTAGATGTGAGCCATCTACATTGTGTTGCATAAGATAGACACAAGCTTCCTTGAGTTTGTCATCTTGCATAACAAATAATCTGGAGCACTGGTCTTGTAATGGTTCCTCGAAAGGACAACATTGAATACCAAATGTTTGATCCATCAAGAACACCTAAAACAAAGTAACATTTATGAAAATAATAAATATGTATGTCAATATAACGATGTCAAACATATATGTAACTGTGCACACATGGGTACAACATTTTAATGTTACCATGAATACAAATTTATGTATACATAAGCATAATTATGTATGTGTATACATAATTATGTTTATGTATACGTATTAAAGTATATGTATACAAAATTATGTATATGTATCATTAGTGAGAAAGCCCAATTTCAAAATTACAATGCAGGTAATTGTAATTGGAATATATTTACACAATGATTTTATTGTAACCCTTTATGCATATAGATTAGGTACATTTATTCATTGAATACATTACAAAACTAAGGCTGCACAATGTTGATCTGGTTTTTTAATGCATTCATTGAATACATTACAAAACTAAGGGTGCACCATGCTGGCCTAGTTTTGCAATGTATTATTTGAATACATTACAAAACTAAGCCAGGGATGTGAAATATGAGAACATGAATCTTCCATGCTTCTATGTATTGCATGTAGTAAACAAGTTGATTAGTAATTGAGCAAACAATGCAAGTAAGTATAGTAACCAATACATTTATTCATTGAATACATTACAAAACCAAGGATGCATAAACTATTTAATGAAGATGACCCCTTAACTGATTCTATATCCTACTCAGAGGGTCCACATTACAAACAACTTATAATATAAATGTATGCAACTATAGTGACCGATACATTTATTCATTGAATACATTAGAAAACTAAGGTTGCACAATGGTGACCTAATTTTGTAATGCATTCATTGAATACATTAAAAAACTAAGTTAGGCATGTGAAACATGAGAACATTAAGCTTCCATGCTTCTAGTATTGCATGCAGTAAACAAGTTGATTAGTAATTGAGCAAACAATGCAAGTAAGTACAGTGACCAGTACATTTATTCATTGAATACATTATAAAATCAAGGTTGCACTATGCTGACATAGTTTTGTAATGTATTCGTTGAATACATTACAAAACTAAGGTTGTACTATGGTTACTTAGTTTTGTAATGTATTCAATGAGTACATTGAGATATGAGAATATGAAGCTTCCACGCTCCTAAGTATTGCAGATAGTAAGCTTACAATACGCATACGAAAACAAGGAATAACCAAGAAATATACGAGATAGCCTAGCAGCCTGAACAAGAGCAGAGAATTTGCAGACTACAGAGAATAAATGACCAGTGGTTAGACAAGGAATTTCAATAGATTTTACATGGTACTATATCCTTCTTATAGGAATTAGGTCATTGAAGTGGCTGGCCAATTTGAAATTCGAATTGTGGTGGGAAAGAATAAGTTTTGTGATGTATTCAATGAATAAATATATTAAGTAAGTGTTGTAATGTATTCATTGAGTACATTATAAAATTAAGTCAGCATTGTCCATATTCATGAAAACTACAACACCAAGTAACGATTAAATCGACAATGTACACTATTTCTGTCCCACTCCCTCTAATTTTTTTCCATGACATTACATGCAATGATTCCAAGGTGAAACAATTGAAACATACAATTATTAGTGCAGGAAAATCATTACAAACACTTATTAAATGATAAAAAACCATGAGATATTTGGTACTTCGCAGTGGGAGGATGGATTCCCTCACTTGTAGCAGTTGTGAGCGGATGCCCAAAACCCTCCTTGCACACATGAAAACAAAAGCAACGGGAGCTGAAGTTTCCAGTATGTACAAAGAAGAAATGATCAAGTTTAGGGTTCATGGTGGGTAGTAATAGGGTTTTGTAATGTATTCAATGAATAAATGTTTTAAGTGACTATAGTGCAACCTTAGTATTGATTAAATAGACCATAATGTAATGTATTCAATGAACAAATGTTGTAAGTGACCATGTATTGATTAAATTGTCAATGTACACTTTTTCTTTCTCATTTCCACTAATTATTTATTTCTATCACACTACATGCAATGATTTCAAGGTGAAACGATTGAAACATAGAACTATGAGTGCAGGAAAATCGTTAGAAACACTTATTGAAAGATTAAAAAATAGGAGATATTTGGTACTTTGTGATGGGAGGATGGATTCCGACACTTGTCTATGCAAAATAATGATTAACGCAGAGAAACCCCTATATTTGTAAGGAAAATATGAAGAAATTGTCCAGATTCGTATAAACTACAACACCATGTAATGATTAAATCGACAATTTACACTTTTTATTTCCCATTTCCTCTAATTATTTCTATCTGTCAAAGTGAAATGATTGAAACATACAAGGAAAATCATTACAAACACGTATTGAATGATAAAAAATTGTGACATATTTGCTACTTTGCGATGGGAGCATGGATTCCCTTACGTGTATGTAACCCTATTGATTAACCTTTTTTGCTACTTGTATGTGCAAACTAATGATTAACCCTGAGAAACCCGCATATTTAAAACAAAAATATTAAGAAATTGTCGAGTTTCATAAAAAACACAACACCATGTAATGATTAAATCGACAATGTACACTTTTTCTTTCCCATTTCCTCTAATTATTTGTTTCTATCACATTACATGCAATGATTTCAAGGCGAAACAATTGAAACATACAACCATCAGCGCAAGGAAATCCTTACAAACAATTATTGAATGATAAAAAACCCTGAGATATTTGCTACTTTGTGATGGAAGGATATTCCCTCACCTGTAGTAGCTCTGAGGGGATGCCCAAAACCCTCGTCGCACGCAAAGAAATGAAAGCGGTGGGAGCGGGAGCTGAGGTTTCCATAATGTACCAAAAAAAAGAAAAAAATGGTCAAGTTTAGGGTTCGTGGTGGGTAGTAATAGGGTTACCCACATGCGGTTAAGTGACAAGCGGTGAGCTGTGAACATGTTTGGGTGAGTAGGTATGGGGTAAGAAATGGTTATGTCGGGTCCTCCATGAGGTATAAATTGATGGGATTTTGATTTAATTAAAATGACCCATTCACCCCATTTCCAACCTAGTGAGTGGGTACACATTAAAACCAACTATGAATTCATGTTTAAGTGAATGGTTATTGACACCATTTTTTTTGGGATCAAATATTGTCGACCATTGGGAGTCTAGGGGTTGGGTTCCAGGTGAGTGTTTTGAAATGGCACTTTTGGACCACTTTGCGCTCCACGATCCCTATAGAGAGATCAATGAATAGCCACAAGCTGAAACCTTAGCTTGCACTTCACTCACCTACATAGGTACATTGAAAAAATTGACAAAATTTGACTTATGGTTTAGGAGTTCTAGCTGCGCGAAGTTAGCCTAGGCGGTTACTGGGTCTTCTCCCCTATGTATTCAATTTTCAAATTGTCACATACAATCCAAAATTGGAAAAACGGGTATTTAGGAAACACTTTTGACATAATAAAAAAATAGATTCACTAATAATACATGTTTTGAATAACTAAGAAATATTTGAGTGTTATTTGAAATTTGAAAAATTATTTAAAAAATCATAAAATTTACAAAATACAAACCCATTTGGGGGCTGGAATTAGACTAGAATTGGCATTATCTAATTTTGGATAATGCCAAATTCCATGTTTGGGTCCATGAATAAAAATGGAATTGAAATTACGAAATTCTCATTTTGCCCCTGTAAAGGGGTGAAAAGGGTAAGGAGATTGTTTGTTAATTGTTGTTTGATTTGATTAAAGAGTGTTGATTTCCTTAACCATACTTTACATTTAATTGAATTGTGTTGATATGTGATTATGAGGAAGATAAGATGCTCTTCTTCTATCCTCAAATGCACAAATGGGAGATCCAAGTTGATTAACCCCAAAGAAGGATCAATGCACAAATGAATCAACTATTTGGAAAAGAGAGTAAAGAAGGAGATCTTAAATTCTGTTAATTATTAAGTAAATATGATTTATTACAGTAATTGAAAAGGATAGGAAGAAGAACTAACCTTAAAGTATTGTAGATCAAAGAATGTTGTTTTCTGAGGTCTGTACTCTATTTCTAGAAAAACTGAAGTATGATCCAGAACTGGAATGCAGAGATGAACAAAACCCATAAATCTTTTTCTGATCTGACGTCGTCTTATGGAAAAGGTCAATCTTGACCCATAAATGTCAACCCTAACCCAATAATGTCGACCCTGACCTGCACAGGTCCGACAGAGAATCTGTTCGCAGAGTCCGAAAGAAAGCCAAAAAGGGTATCTAGATCTGTGTCCAAATCTACAGCCCCGAACTTGTACCTACAAGAAAAAGAGATTTGTTTGTTGGGGGGAGGGGTTTGCCTTAGTCAAACCCCGATTTAGGAATTAACCTTGAAATCAATAAAGTATAGAACGCTAGCAAGTAGTAGAATTGAATCTAACAATGAAGTTATGATATTTACTAGATATGCAATTATAATTCAAATGTATGCAAGTATATAAATATGAAAGCTTGGACTCAATGAAGACCATAAACCTCCGTGATTGTATGCTTGGAATTCACCTTGAAGAAGTAATGAATGAATGTTGAGGATGCACAAAGGATCTCGAAGGAAGATCACACCATCATAATGGCTAGATCTAGGGTTTGAAAGTTGAATCTTGAATGCTTGCACCTAATCCCTTCAAAGGCTTGAAAGCTTGAATCCTTGATCTTCAATGGAGAACTTGAATGCTTGAGAGGATGACTTGAACACCTTGAGAACTTGAGAACATGTAGAACAATGGATGCTTGAAATTTTTGCTTGATCACCTCTTATCACCTTCTTGATGGTCCTTTTTAGAGAAAATGAGAGGAGAAGGCTTCCTTTTATATGAAATTAGGGCACAATCTTCTAAGGAGGCCGACATAGGACAATTAAATTCCCATTAAAGCCTTTACCCCTAGGAGACGACCTATATTAAATATAATTTAGGAATCAACGCTTTGGAACCTGAAACAACCGACCCGGAAGCGGGAAAAATGAATTTTGGATGACCCCCGACAGTCGACAAGCTTCTAGATTTGAAAGGGGGACCCTGGTCAAGGTCAAGGTTGACCCTGACCTAGGTCGAGGTCAAGGTCGACCTTGACCCAGGGGGCCAGAACCCCTGGAAAACATGCCAGGTGGGGTATAAGGTGCCCGAAGAGGCCCAATTAGGGTCCTAATCAGGCACAAAAGCAGGGGATGATGCAAAAATGGGAGGATGATATGATGGAGGTAAAAAACATCCCCTAAGGAGGGCTAAACGTTCTTAACATGGAAGTGCTTCCATTTTAAGACAATACATTAAGCCCCCACTTTAGTGAGAGTATGGAAATCGAACATGCTCACGGTAAAGTTAGAAGGAAAGATTTCGGTGGATCACAACGACGTAGAATATCACTAAGCCAAGAGCATAAGTCCCTAAACCAAGGATTCTAACTCAACATACATACATAAAGATATGAAAATAAAGAGAAATCAATCATAGAAAACATACATGACTACATAAGTAAGACAAGAACAACACCATATATAACATAGTTTCATGATCTAATCATACTAGTATGAAAGCAAAAGAGAGAAAAGAGAAAATGATTACCTTGCCTAGTAAGATGCCCACCTTACTATGAATCACCAAGGAGGGAGAGCCCAAACAGGTTCACCCATAAACTATGCTTGTAATTGTAAATGCGTCTTCTGACGGCTTTTGAAAATATCCATAGATCTACATTCTTGTATCACTATGGAATATAAGATGTGTGTCCATTTAGGATTTAGCAACTTATGTGCATTACCTTTCGAGGATTTAACATATCGCAAAATAAAAAGGGCGCGTATCTCTTTAGGATTTAGCAAACTTGTGTGTGTTACCTTCCAAGGATTTAGCAAACATAAAAGTAAAAATGCGTGTCTCTTCAGGATTTAGCAACTTGTGTGCGTTACCTTCCAAGGATTTAGCATGCTGCAAAATGTAAATAAATTTAAACTATAGTACAAGGAAGACCCTATATATGCCCACCTCCTTATCATGGCTACCCACTAGGCAGGATAAGGAAGAGGAAGAGGATACCTACTTCACAAGGTAAGGAGATATCCCACTTTACAACAATGTATACCATATTCTTAGCGAAGATTATTGACCCTTACATCCAAGAGCATAGATAATCGTGAAATGGATATGTCACTTATGGAAAAATGATCCTCAAAAGGGAAGAGATCTTATCGACAAGACCCTCACCATAGAGGAGTGCTTAGGACAAAATGTCATCTTCTAAAGAAAAGAGAGACCAAAGATTCAATCATCAAGCCCCCTGTCATCAAGAGGAAGAGGAATCTCGGAATGAAGGAGTCAAACTCTAACCCAAAGCAAGAGCAAGAGTTTATCAAGAGCATAGTTTACAAAATAAAGAAGAGGTGATGACCTAGGACAATCACCTGTCATATAAGAGGGTATCAATAGTCAAAACACAAACCTTTATAAAGAAATAATGTTGTAAGATAAACACACGCCACTAAGCTAAGGAAAGTAGCTCCTTAGATAGAGGAAGAAAGAACATACCTTGCCCCCCAGGTGTGAAGGCAAGGGATATATCAATTTATATCAAGAGATTTCATAGCAAAGAGATATCTTTACAAAACAAATGTTTTAGAAAAGATATCATGAGTGATTTATAGGGATAGAATATAGAAAGATTAACCAATTAAACTCAATACAAAAGATATGCTAAGAGTAAAATGGATCCTAGAAGACTGGAATAAGATACCTCTTGCCCCCCCAGTGAATAGATAAGAGGAGAAACACAATCTAACTTGTAGAGGAACGAAGGGAATGCCCTATATCAAAATTATGGAGAAATTCTAATACTGCACGGGAATGAGATATAATTCCCAAAGTAACTCTTTCTCTAACATATAGCTTGAAATGCACACAGTCAACAAGTAAATGTTTATTACTATAATGAAAAGAACATTTATATGTAGAGAGCGTTTCTCAGAATGGGTTTGAAGATTTCTTTCTTGGAATTCATTAACTGGACATACACCATTTTAGCCACATCTTGAGGAGTATCAGGGTGGTCTAAGGTAGGTGTTGGAAGAAGAATATG
>MU224659.1:1039581-1061417 GCA_018584345.1 Thuja plicata | reverse complement strand
GGAGATCTTAAATTCTGTTAATTATTAAGTAAATATGATTTATTACAGTAATTGAAAAGGATAGGAAGAAGAACTAACCTTAAAGTATTGTAGATCAAAGAATGTTGTTTTCTGAGGTCTGTACTCTGTTTCTGGAAAAACTAAAGTATGACCCAGAACCGGAACGCAAAGATGAACATAACCCAGAAATATTTTTCCGATCCGATGTTGTCTTATGAAAAAGGTTGAACTTGACCCATAAATGTCAACCCTGACCCAATAATGTCGACCCTGACCTGCACAGGTCCGACAGAGAATCTGTTCGTGGAGTCCGAAAGAAAGCCGAAAAGGGTATCTAGATCTGTGTCCAAATCTACAGTCTCGAACCTGTACCTGCAAGAAAAAGAGATTTGTTTGTTGGGGGGAGGGGTTTGCCTTAGTCAAACCCCGATTTAGGAATTAACCTTGAAATCAATAAAGTATAGAATGCTAGCAAGTAGTAGAATTGAATCTAACAATGAAGCTATGATATTTAAGAGATATGCAATTATAATTCAAATGTATGCAAGTATATAAATATGAAAGCTTGGACTCAATAAAGACCATAAACCTCTATGATTGTAAGCTTGGAATTCACCTTGAAGAAGTAACGAATGAATGTTGAGGATGCACAAAGGATCTTGAAGGAAGATCACACCATCATAATGGCTAGATCTAGGGTTTGAATGTTGAATCTTGAATGTTTGCACCTAATCCCTTCAAAGGCTTGAAAGCTTGAATCCTTGATCTTCAATGGAGAACTTGAATGCTTGAGAGGACGACTTGAACACCTTGAGAACTTGAGAACATGTAGAACAATGGATGCTTGAACTTTTTGCTTGATCACCTCTTATCACCTTCTTGATGGTCCTTTTTAGAGAAAATGAGAGGAGAAGTCTTCATTTTATATGAAATTAGGGCACAATCTTCTAAGGAGGCCGACATAGGACAATTAAATTATCATTAAAGCCTTTACCCCTAGGAGAGGACCTATATTAAATATAATTTAGGAATCAATGCTTCGGAACCCAAAACAGCCAACCCGGAAGCGGGAAAAATGAATTTTGGATGACCCCCGGCAGCCGACAAGTTTCCAGATTTGAAAGGGGGACCCTGGTCAGGGTCGAGGTCGACCCTGACCTAGGTCAAGGTCGAGGTCGACCTTGACCCAGGGGGCCAAAACCCCTGGAAAACATGCCAGGTGGGGTAGAAGGTGCACGAAGAGGCCCAATCAGGGTCCTAATCAGGCACAGAAGCAGGGGATGATGCATAAATGGGAGGATGATATGACGGAGGTCAAAAACATCCCCTAAGGAGGGCTAAATGTTCTTAACATGGAAGTGCTTCCATTTTAAGACGATACAGCCCCAAAATGGGCATATCAATCTTCCACCTAAATAGGTGGAATTGGAATTTCGAATTCCAATTCCATTTTTTACAAAAGCAAATTTAATATCTCGTCGGATCCGTGACATGATAGATGTGCAAATGTGTGTATATGTGCGTATATATGTATAGATACACAAATGTGTGTGTATGTGTGTATATATAAACACATGTATATATACATGTGCATATATATACACATACATGTATATATATACATATATGTGTGTATGTGCGTATATACATGTGTATAGATACCTGTATATATGTGTATATGTATATATACATGTGTGTATATATACACATGTGTATAGACATGTTTGTATACACGTGTCTATATATGCACACACACATGTGTATGTATATATACACACATATATGTGTATATGTGTAAATATGTATATATACACAAATGTGTGTATGTATGTGTTGACACACATGTGTGTGTATATATACATACATGTATATATACACATATGTATGTGTGTGCACACACATGTATATAGACACATATGTATGTATATACACACATGTGTGTATGTGTGTATATATACACACACCGTATTCAAAAAATTAAGAAATAAATAATTAAAATTATTTATGCATCTTCTCAGTCATCTTTCGGGTGAACCAAACAGGTCTAGCGCATATTCCAGAAATCATTTCTAGGATATGTATCTTCCAGAATTGTAGCATCTTCCAGAATTGACCATATCCAACATTTGGTATTCCGGTACCCAAACGGGCGGATTAAATAAATTTTCTATCAAGGCGCGTTAAAATTGTTTTTTTTTTTTTTAAATTAAATTTGCAGGCGGGTTTTAAAAAGCAAATTTACAGGCGGCGAGCGAGAGAGGAGCGGTTCTTTCATTCAAAAATCGCGAGTGCATTCCATTTTATTATTAAATTTGTTGGTGGGTTCCCATGCATTCCATCATTTTCCATTCTGCCGAGATTTGAACCGTCGACCTCTCTCTCAGAGTGAACACTTTTGGCGTAAGTACAGCTTAAAACTACATTCATAAGCATTAGAAGGATTCTACTAAAATCTGTGAGAATTTATTGTATAATCATCAGAATGAAGAAATTTTTAAATCTCGTGAAGTATAAACCAGTCAAATAAAAAGTTAACAGTTATTTACAGAGACAGGGCAACATTTGATAAAGTGTGTCCATCATATATATAAATTGCAAAGTGGAAAATTGCACCATTGAAGGTGGCTAGGGTTTCAATTCGATAAATAAAACAAAGTGAGCTATATTTCCCCCCCATTTCTTTACAGCCCGTTAGTCTTCCTTAAACATGTAGACTTGCAGCATAATATAAATCATTTCAACTTCTGCTACATATCGTTAACTGAAAATGAATGGTAATGTTGATAAGTACTCCCTTTTTGTCCGGCTAGTGTGAAATGCCACTTTTCCGCTTATTGTTTCTTGTGGATGAACCCCTAGTTGAAAGCTCGAATAGAAAATTTAATTGTGTTTTTCTTCCCTTTATTTTTTTCGGAATTTTGAATTTTTTGGTAAATTCCATCTGTTTGTGACGTTTTTAGTTTTTTCCTGGCAATAGGAAGAAATCACACAGAAAAAAACTGAAAATGAAAGTTCAGAATATGTTTGGGTGTTGATTGGTAATACATTATCTTTTTATTTCTAATGGGTACTTTGATTTTCATGAATATAATATTGTATGAAATGCAGAAGAGGCGGCAAAACAGAGCAGAAAAAAACATAAAATAATTGTAATTGTTTGGTTGTTCAGACAATAAATTACGAAGTTAGTTGTTCACGAAACATATATTACCTTAAATCTGTTTTCTTGGCGGGCTAGGTGCAAATGGTAATTTTGTTTATAGGTTAATGTAGCTTCTATGCCTCCTTCAAATAGATAAAGCTTCACAATGCATGATCGGACGATTAGCATGATGCGTGCTATCGCTGTGAGTTTCAGCCAAAAATTGTTGCCCTCTTCCAAACAAATCATACTTCCAGCCAGTGATCTCTATGTCTGTGAACAATCTTGATCACATGGCTAAGGCTGCAGACATGTAACTAAGTTGTTGCCTATATGGCTAGATGACCATAACAGAAGTTCAAAAAAACATACTAAAATCAGTCATAAGCTTCAAATGCTAGTTAGAAAAGAGAATGCAAAGAAGGCTTGCACTTAAGACAGTCTGACAAGAAATTTACCATTGCCTTGGTATATTCTGAAGTGTTATTGTCAAAAGCTGGTCCCATGTTCAGGAGATGTTATCTCACCTACTACCTCAGGAGTCGATTGATTGGGCTTGAAGTGCCCTCCAGCCATGTAGTAGAAGATTGATCCTCCTAGAGGAATTTTCAATACCTTTTATCCTTTTCTCTTACAAGAAAAATCCCATTCAACTGTCTTTGATGACAGAGCTAAGGTAAAGCGACCCCTCTGTTCAACATCACACTCTATGTTGGCAACATGGGTGACCAGTTGGGATCTAAAATCTGTTGACAGTCAAAATATCTTTTTGGTTATGCCTTATTTCTTCAAATCTCATACCTCCTGATGATAATGCATGAGGAGAAATCATTAAAAACATGCTATACCCAGCCAATACCTTATATTTGATAGAACCTTTAAATTGTCAATTAAGATTGTAGCTACCTTTTTCTTTACCTTAACAAGAATATTCTCTAACTGATTTACGCTTTTTGACTCAATGCTTCACTCCCTATAACTGCCGAGTCTCCTAGTGATCCTTGACTTCCTGGCGCTAAGCTTCCATCAGTTTTGTCTAAATAAAAGCCAAACACGGATGAAGCTTAAACGTATGGTCTTGATCCAAAATCCTCCAAAAGACTTTCTTTTTATCTATTGTGGGTTGCCCAGAATACATCTCTGAGAAGGAATAAGTGTTCTTATAAATTGATATATACAATAGAGATGAAAGGCTCTATTTATAACAGATTACATGACCATGTTTCTAAATGAAACACTCATGAACAGGAACAGGAAATAGACCTTACTAAAGCAACTAAGATGACCATTATAGAAACATTACAATATAATTTTAATACCCTCCTTTAATGGTTATCGTTCTAACTACCCTACAAAAGACAAAATCTGCAGGTCTTTTTGTCATGAATGCATAGAATGCTGCCCCCTTTTATTCAGAATGCTCCGCGACATGAGCCTGAGGGCCTCCCTGATTTTGCAGAACTTTTGGAGACGACCAAGATAACCACAATCCTTCCAACCTGATGTATCAAGCTATATGAAAATTGCAAAATACCATACTAAGTATCAAGCTATATGATCTTTCCTATAGAATTAAAATTTTTCATACGTCATTGGCATTATGTTATCATTTTGCAAGCACAACTTCTTTACTCCACAATCATTTTTTTGACTATTCATAATCTTCTGTTATCATAGCTTTTGTATGTTATCCTTATCAAAATTCATCAAGTAAGGAGTCAATCAAGCATGCCTACCACATTACTGCAAGATATCTAATTTTAGGTTTAACACTTTGCTATCAACTTGAAGCAACATAATGATCACAACATGAGGAAGGAATATAAAGCAATTAGGACCCATTTCAACAATAAGGAACCAATAAAAATAAATATCCCTTAGAACACAATTATTGCACATGCATGTGCAGTAGACAAGATCCCCAAACGAAATTCCCAGAGCTCTCAGTGTTGCAACTGGGCTCTGATATATTTCAGAGATTGGCTAGGGGATTTCATGATGAAATGGTCTTGATAATTGTAGGTTTGGCAGTTTTAATGTATATTTCTGTACTAAATCTTTGGCAGATGAGTCAGTGAAAGAAAATTTATATATACTGGTGGTCCCCCTAAAAATCTCCCAGTTACATCTTTCACAGCTTCATTACTCCAAATTGATGAATCAGCATTGATATAGGAGAGGGAAGTAGATCTCTATCCACACAATCGAAACTCTATTTACTTTAATCAGGGGCATGAATGGATCTTATATGTAGATCTAGTTAAGGGGTGAGCGCTATGCAATGGGGCCTGTAAAGCAGATATACATTCCACCTTTATCATAAATTATTTGTTATTAATATTCCTTATAAGATTCTTTGATATATTGTTAAGGAATACCTGAAATAGAATGACTGCATGAAGACGGTTGAGGTTTTTTTGAGTTAAAGAAAAATAATGATTGGTTGGCAGTCTTCGAATGTATTTACTAGCGCTTGCACCAAAAGAAGGCACAATGGTTACGCCGACAGTATTATGTACTTTGAATAATATTTTGTAGGCTACAGAATCACAAAATGTATAAATTGCCTTTATTAATGTAGGAAATCCCGTATACAGCCAATATTTTGTTGGAAAAGCTGGCATATGCTAAACACGATGTTAAATTAATAAATTGTTGTCAGATGCTATTTGAAATAAAAAAAGCAAACTTAACTGCTTCCTCTATGTTGGGGAAGAATAGCCCAAATGTGGTTACATTGCTAAACTCTAACAACCATTACAAATACTCAAATTATATCAGATCTCACTAATGGAATATTTTGATAGACTGCATCTCATACTTTTGCACTGTTGCTGCTTTCATATTTTATGGTTAACATTTTATTAGTGAAGCTTATAAGTTATTTCTTTCAGTGAGGCTCTATATAAAAACTCAATCAAGAATGCACGGCTAAAGACATTTTCTGTCATCTCGCCTTCCGAGTCTTAACCAACAGCGGAAGGTTGTCTAGCCTTTTCATTCCCTGAGGCTAGAACATTTCGTTAATAAAGGGAATAGTTGAATGAATAAATAATTGACCAACCTTATATTATTTAAAACTTATCTATTTATTCATTCACATCTTAAACCCCTATTTTCCAGTCATTGATGTGGGGCCATATTAAGATGGTGGTTGACTTCCTGTTTGGTTTCTAGCGGCCAGCTCAGTTGTTTCCTTCGCAAGTTTGATAGGAATGGTTATGGAAAGTTTCCTTTGTTTCAAATAAAGATGGAGAGAAAGCAGAAAGCTGCCCTTTGGGGGCCGCTGGAGTTTATTTGTAGCATCGTTTGGGAAGGAAGATTCATTTTGATATTTTGATATTTTCTTTTCTACAAAGTTTCTCCTAAGACATTTTTCCAGGACGCAACCCCTGAGAAGAGAAACTTCTGGACGGAGCCCCAGAAGTCTTCAGCATATCGCTTCATGCACTTGCAGGCCGAGAATCATCCTCAGTACAGTTCTTCGTCAAGGAAGTTGGTATTCAGGAACATAGATTTGGTCTAGGCAGTCAAAGATATCCTGTGGTATTATCAAGCATCACCGCGGGCGGAAAACCTCAATCTAGGCCTAATCCGATAAGGCGCAGCTACTTCTTTAGAAGGCTCATTTGATAGGGATTCACAGATATCAATCACTGTTCTGGCAGTATCTATTCCTATCCAGTATTCTGTCTATGTTTTCGCCTAGCTTACCTTTGTAGTCTCCAAGTAGAGTAAGGCGATATCAGCTGGTAAATAATTCTCCTTATGTTATGATTTCTAAAATAACGATTTTCAAATCAGAACTCTTTCAGCTATATAATAATAATATTCCAGTATTGCACAAAGAACTATAGCTGTGTTATGTCTGGTTAAAGAAATTTTGGTGAATTTTGCAAGTTTATCTAGTTAGGATATTTCATTTTCCCCTTCAACCATGTCAATTCTTCTCCATCCAAAGGAATAGTAGACTTTCACCATTTACAGCCCCAGTGACAGAACAACTTTTGCACTGCATATCATAAACACTTACCCTTTTGAAATATTTAATATATTGCAGTAAATAGTATATCATCCATAATGTCAATAGATTTTTTTAGTCATTTTTGTGTCTATAACTAGAAGTAAACCATTCCATGTAGTGAAACTTGGGGAAAACCCTTCAGCACTCGTGAATCTTAAAAGAAGAGATGCTTCCCTTAACTGGACTTCTCTACAAAGTCCATCAATCGGAGTATCATATTTATCTGCATTCAGCTTTTTCAATCATTTTATTTTTAAGTTTAATGGCATAATGCACTTTGCCTACCATGCAAAAGCAACATATCACTGCATTTAATGTTAACACATTTGGACAGTAACCCCTAACCAGCATTCAATTCCGTAAATCAAACACCTTAACTAAATGTCCTCTGCAAAGTCCATCAATGAGGATGCTGTAGGTGAAAACATCAGGAATATGGCTGCTGATTGGCATTTCACCCAAAAGATCTTCAGCCTCTGCCACTATATTCTGCTTGCACAGCTCATGAATCTGTAGGCTGTAAGTTACAGTATCAGGAAAATAGCCTTTGCATTTCATCTCATCTATTAACTTGGAAGCCTCCTGCACCCGACTTTGCCAAAAAAAACCATATACAAGCATGTAATAAGTAACAAGCTCAGGAGTACATTCCCGTCTTTTCATCATGTCAAAAAGCTTTAAAGCTTCTTCCACCTTATCCTGTATGCAAAAGGCATGAATCAATGTGTTGTATGTGACAGCATCAAGGTTGCAAACACTTTTTTCCATTTCACCTACCATAGTAGCAGCCCTATCTATCTTGCCATCCTTGCAAAGACCGCTGATCAATGCATTATAACTGGCTACATTTGGGGTAGTGCCCCTGTCATTCCTTTGGGTATTTTGTGGCACTTTCTGATTTCTTTGCCTTACTTAACTCTTTGATCAATGTATTGTGAGTTATAACATCAGCGACACGTCCTTTTGCTTCCATTTGTCGCATCAATTGAGCAGCTTCATCTGCCCTACCTTCTTCACATAGTGCATCAATCAACTTTGTTATTGTAATTACATCAGGAAAGTAGCCCCTTGTTACTCCACTTTCAAGAAGCTCAAGTGCCTCTATTAGTTCTCCCAGTCTCAATATCCACTTATCAGTGTGTGGTATGTAACTTCATTTGGCTCGCATCCACTCCGCATCATTTTCATCGTAACTCCCTTACCTGCTTCCCATTTTCCTTTTTAACAAAATGCATGTATAACAGTGTTATATATGACTAGACTTGGCACACAACCCTGATGCCTAATTGACTCCAGTAATCAGAATGCCTCCCAAATGCGGTCATGCAGATAAAGTGCCTTTATCAGGATACCAAAAGTGTAAACATTTGGGCTAATCCCAGAGTTCATCATAGTATTTTTAAAGATATGTTTTGCAACATAAAAATCATGCTTGATTAAAAATTCAGAATTTTATCATAAACACTAATAGTTGGTAATAGGTATACATCCAAGCTCTTCCATTACATCCAATACATTAACTGCCTCATTTGCCATTTTAGCCCGACCATAATCATGAACAATTGTACAGAAAATGGTTTCATCTGGCGGGCAATTTTTCTGCGTTTGCATCTCATGGAGAGTTTTTTTCAGTCTTGAATCTTCTTTGCAGTCCAAGCTTGGGAATAAAGATCCTGTAAGTTAGACAGTTGTGAACAAACCCTGGCTGGATTTTTGGCAATCGAAAGGCAGTAAGGGCCTCCTGGGCATTGTCTCTTCTCCAAAATCATGTTTGCAACATTTTCATGTCCTCCCACAGAAGAAGAAGAAACAACATTTTGCCCAAATAGAGATGAAGCTGAGGTATTCAAGCAATTGGCACTAACGCTAAGCAAATGAATGAAAAAAGGAGTGCATTTTTTCAAAAGTGGCCCTTTTTAACCCATAAACACTTGCAGTACTTATCATACTGTACCTTCTTTCCTGCCACAACTGCTGCTGCTGTTGCTACTAATATTTTGAGAATAGAATATCTCAGACAGTATTGGGTTCAACCGATGACGAGGTATTCAAGGAAAATGTGTCAAGTTTAAACAAAGGGCAATGAAATGGTAAAACTAATGTCTTTTTCAACTGTATCACCTCTTAACCCGTAAAGGCTTGAACTACTTAACATACTCCATCCCGTTATCCATTTTTCGTGGCTGGTTCTAGGGCTCAAGATTGAAATTCTAGTAATGGGTTACATAAATAATGGGATAATCAAGATTTTGAGTTTCACTAGGAGCAATTGAACAGAAGAAGGAAAAATATAAAGACAACAAGAATACCTTTCTCATCGGTGGCCCTCTTTTTTCTACAATTTCTACGGCTACATGATAGTAATCTTCCCTCAGACAGTATGGTGTTCAACCAAATATAGGTTATTCAAGAGAAAAGCATCGGCCATTAACAATCGAGAGAAAAATTTATGTACATTTCAATTCTAGGTATCTTTCCTGATATTGCTGCTGCTTCTAGGGTTCTTAGATTGATTTTTTTCCCAAACGGTACTGGTTTCAAACAAATATGGGGAGTTGAAGAAATGGATATCAGTAAAGAACACTGAACGTAAACAAAGAAAATTTATCATGTTGCATGATTTTTTCCTGCTTTTGGAGCCGCTTAAAAGGGTTTCCAAATTAGGGTATTTGATTTTTACTAATTGTTTTTTTTACCAGCGGCTTTTGATGGATATTCAAATTACATAGCAACAACTATACCGAATAAGCTTGCACTTTCTAGAATAGTAGGTACTAGTGTTGTCATCCAAAACATTATCCACAATTGTATTTTTTACAGGACCCTTGCCAAACAAATCACTGGAGAGTTTTCATAAAAAACTTTACAAGAAAAGAAAGAACATTAGGGTGTATACTGTGCAGAAATTACAGTTTGAAATAAAATCCTGAATTTGCAACTCTATAAATCTGTCAGTAGAAAGAGCATACAGACAAGGGTTAGAATGTGCATTTCAAAAATTGTTGAGCACCCACAAAGCCTACAATTTTAAAGGCATTAAATGCCAGGCTTTTTTAACATTGCATATTAAGAGCCCTGCTTCTAACTGGTAAAAATTCTTAAACCCAAAAATCTTGCAGATTGTTTGAACAGTGGCATATATGGCCATGCTGAGCCCCTGATAAGTGGGCTGCTCGCCAACACATTGGCTTCCCTCACTACCTGCTCTAGTGTTTGAGTGGGACCTTCGTGAAGGGCATGAACTAAGGTAGTGCCAAACCCTTCAACTCCCATGTACTTAATGCCCTTCAAAATGATGCCCATGTAAAAATGAGGAGAGAGCTCTGTCCACTGCAAAGGGAAAGACCCTGACGGAAGCATGGCATTTTTGTCAACAATGCTGTTGTAAAGGAAGTCACGATCAGACCTTTGTGGATGATGAGAAGTATCTCTAGTCATGCGCCATGGCATACAGAAACACTCCACCCGCCGCATGGCCACACATGGCTGCAATGGTTTGCACATTCATTTTCATCATATGATATACGACTCTCTCAACTTTTCTATGGAGAAAGTGGAATCTTGTGGTAGCGTCTTGTTTCATCCACTCCAAGTCAAATCTGTTTGTGTAAAGCTTGCCATCATTGGTGGTGAAAAGGGATCTGACGTCCGACTATTCTACCGTTTTCAAGGCTTAAAGAATGTCAGACCAGGGCTCGAGAGTCAAACTGTGTTCACTTTATTCCATGAACTTCAGGAGGAAGATCTTTCTGTGGTGCTTAAGGCTTGCACATTTTCGTCTTGCAGGATTTTTCCCACGACACACCCTGCCTTTTCTGGTAAGCTCTTCAACAATGTGAGTTCTTGTTAGAATGAAAAGGCACCTGTGAGAAGATAATTCCGTTCTGTGAGAGATGGCTGGTACGAAGCATTGAAGTACGTATTTAAAGCGTGTTGGTTGTATATAAACTTTTCAGACGTCGGATGTCCAGTGTGAGACATGATGATTCCAGTGGGACTTCCCATTTATAATAGCCTATGGCTAATCAGTAATAAAGAGGTCCAAAATAAAATTATTAGGCTTCTGGGGTTTTTATTGCAAAGAGCCAGTTCTTAATTCAATATTTTCATCTGTTTTTTTTACAGTAGGTAATACTTAATACATGGCTAGCTATTGTTAAATGGACAGTTAGAAGGCCTCAAGATCTTTGTGAATTTCTGTCGTTATGCGTGGTTTACTTAAATTCCTATTTGTTTTTTTCTTCTTTTATATTTTTTGATTAAGATAGACAATGAAGCCTGCGCATTGCACCGTCTAATATGCTTTGCATCAGTTGCAGGAGGAATCAGGATGAAGGTCAAAATTCTCCGTATCCTTTATTACAATAGGGAAAGTTGTTTGTTCTCCAGCAGTACTGAAAAACTTTTCATTTTACTGTTAGTGTAAATGTGCGATTTGTATCCCAGAATACTTTCTTAACTCATCGACTTGTGGCAATTTTGCCTTGGACATCAATGATCAGAGTACTCTCTCTCTCTCTCTCTCTCTTATCTCTCTGTGTCTAATGTGTTCACCCACTCTCACACACCTCCATAGTTATATATGCACATGAAGAAATGCCACCAAAATGTTGAATTTCTTCTAGGTAATATTGGTCTTTTATGATGTTTATGATTTCTTGCAATAATTGGGAGATGAGGGCATTTTGTGTCATTTGGAATGTATCATGCAAATTGGGTAAGTTCAGGATTAGCAGTTGGCTGATTTTTGTAATTTTTTTTATCTTAAGTTTTGTTTGGTCAACAGCCCTTGGGTACTGTTCATGTTTTAGATTACTATAGGGTGACAAATTTTGGTGAAGCTTTGTCTTCTATAGTTTTTGTGCATATTTTACTTTTCATATAAATAGTTCTATTCTTCAACGAGCAAAATCAACTAAGTGCAAATAGTTAGATTATAACTAACGGCGGATTTTCAAAAAATAAATAGCCACGGTATAAATTATCTGGTTATCATCTGTGATTCTAACAGCAAATGACATCAATTATAAGTTTTTCTTTTCTTTACTGGTTTTTCAACAAAAATTAAAAGTTAATCTCAATAATTTTTTCATATAAAGTTAAAATTATGTGGATCAAATGGATAGATGGTGGAATTGATCATTTTTTTGGATCTGTTAGCTAATAGGTAGGAAAATGTGGTGAGAAAGAGAACCTGATAAAGAAAGTCAGAATGACTTTTGTTATAATTGCAGGTGGCATGCTGTAGCTTCTTGGACATGGGATGCAAAAGATGAATTATGTGCTATTTGTAAACTACCTTTTGATGGTTGTTGCACTGAATGCAAGTTTCCTGGTGATGACTGTCCTTTAGGTGAGTTGCTTTATCCTGTTCATATTACATTCCTTTAGTTAAGAGCTTTTAGCTTATGATTTTAAATTATTTATAATGATGTCTACAATGTTCATTACTTGGGAATGATGTTCTAATTAAGATGCATTCCTTTTTTTAATACGTATTTCCTATTAGCATGCATGTAGAATGCATTGAGTTCTTTGTGACTGTAGAATTCATGGTGCTTAGAGTTCATTAAACAAGTTGATTTTTTATTATTTATATCTGTTCTTTTGAAAAATTCCAATGATATTAATGCACTTTCAGGTACGTGTTGATATTTTTATATACTCATATTGAGATTTAACAACATGCCAAAGCTGTTTGTAACTGACTGAAGATCTAGTGTTAGATATAGTCTATTTCTTTTGGTACCTTGGACTGGTTTGCTAATTGTCTGGGAGCTAGCTTCCATCCTATTACAGACAAAAAACGTTGTTTTATTAAAGTACCTCTTTCCTTGATACATTAGTGACCTTGTCTTATTTCTTTTGATCGAGGTTTTTTTGAATTGATAATAAATTACTTAAAGGAAGTCAGAGAATACAATACAATTAGCTGCTCAGAAAGATCTTCAGAGCCCAGTCAGCAGGAACAATGTCTCAGATTACAATCACATAAATGTTTACGGAGAAACATACCGTATTACATCCATACTAGATAACAAGTAGTACCAAATGAAGGATAAACTACTGTATCACTGTCTGATGGAACATTAGATGATTCCTGTGAGGAATCAAAATACTGTCAAAAAGAGTAGACTGTTGGCACTACATTAGCAGTAACAGAGGCATTAAAAAGTGGAAACCATATCAGAAAAGCCTCAAACTAAGCTTTCACTGTGGGAGTCCATTCCATTCCACCCCAGAGGTGGCTCAATATTTGATATGTCCTCATTAGACCTCACAATCCCAGGTAAGAAGTCTTCATCCATAACAGAAGAAGAATGAACCACTGTATCACTGTCTGATGCAATATTAGATAATTCCTGTGAGGAAGCAAATACTGTCATAAAGAATAGGCTTTTGGCACTGCATGAGCTGTAATAGACGAATCAACAAGAGGAAGCCATATCATAAAAGCCTCAAGCTAAGCTGTCACTGTGGGAGTCCATTCCATTCCACCCCCGAGGTGGCTCAATAGTTGATATGTCCTAATTAGACTCACAATTTCAGGTAAGAAGTCTTCATCAACTGGTACATTGTCATTATGTTCCTCCTTGAATCCCAGGTCCTTCAAGAGAGTGTCCTGATTTTTGTTTGTTGTACTGCTTTTGGAACTCAAGACAGGTTTTAGGAGATTCCTCATTACCTTTCTTGATTCTGGCCAGTAGCTGCCATATTTGATCTCAGACCTGTTGACAATGATGTGTCTACGGTTCCTCAGTTCCTGGAAGGCTCGAACCTTTCCCTGGAGATTTACATTGTAATAGAGATCTGCATTGAAACAACATTGAAAATGAGTCTTCTAGTCAGTAAGCTTTCTCTTCCGACCGTGATACCATAATTCATATATTTCCATGGAAGCTGAGGAATCTCAGCTGATAAGACTATAAATTTTTCCCAGACCTCTAATACAGCTTACTAAGGTTTCCAGCATACAACGATTTTTTTAGTATCCCAAGAAATTAACTCAGATAGAAAAACGGATCTGACATCTTTTGCCAAAAAACAATTGGAAAAAAACAGTGTAACTGGGAGATGCGTCTCCCGTGCTTCGAGACACATCTCGGAGACAAAGATGCGTCTCCGAGACCTTGCGCGTACCTAGAGACTTCAAATTTGGGTGGAGACTTTGTGTCAAAGTCTCCCGTCATGAATTTTGGCGTCTCCCGTGCATCTCTAGAGGAAAAAACATATTAAAAAGTAATAAAAACAAAACATTTTAATTTTTCCCATTGTTTATGCGTTTGGAAGCCCAGGCCCTAAATGGAGACTGAGGCTAAGGTGTTTGGAAGCAAGGTAGGTTTGAATTATTTTAGTTTTGAATTTTTTTTTACCAATACTTGTTGCGATTGTTTGTTTTTATGGCTTCTGTTTTTTTGCAGCTTGATTTTGGCTTCCGTTTTTTTGTTTTTATGTTTGATTTGCTTCCAACGCAGGTTCGCGGGCAAACATGTATGCAAAATGTGTAAGCATTCACACTATGCTTCCACATTTTGCATACATGTTTGCCAGTGGACCTGTGCTGGCAGAAATGTCTGCAAAATGTGTGAATGTGGAAGCCGTGTGAATGCTTCCACATTTTGCAGAATGTCTGCCAGCGCAGACATGTCTGCAAAATGTGGAAGCATTCACACAGCAGTGTGAATGTTATTTTATGAAAAAAATGAATGAAGATTGATTCATTGAACAATGAAATATAAAATTTTAATTTTTTTTAATTTTCATTTTGCTAACAGACCTGAGCCAGTTAGCAGATTTGGCATCTGCTAATATTTTTTATTTTTTTGTGTAGAATGTCAAGTGGGGGAAGATACCTGTTGTGGAAGTATTGTGATCGTATTCCCGGGACTGGCAAGGTTCAAAGGAATGGCAAGGTTCTTACACGAGGGTGAAGGCTCATTTCCTTCACATACCTAGAAAAGGTGTTGACCCTTGTGAAAATCAGTTAGTACATCTTGAGGCTGTGAGGGATGAAGAAAGGGTTGATGTGAAAGTATATCATAATGTTAGCTCCTCTCATGCTTCAACGGCAAGGACAACTACTGCAACTCATTCTGAGAACAGAGAGACAATAGAGACAAATGCATCTTCTAGTAGAGATGTAGCTTAGCACAACTTTTGCAATCGCACAAGAGACCACACATTGGCAGCTCAAACCCCATTTAAAGACTTCTTGATATGCCAATGTAACACGGGTACTGAGGGGTGTTGGGACAAGTTTCCGGGATGGGGGATAAAAGGGCTTCAATTTGGGGACGGTAGGGAGACGACGGTGGGGGGGGGGGCTGCAATATACTATACATATAGTACTTGAAATGCTCGTTACGAAATGATGTATAACAATATAAGAACTAATTATACCAAATACTTGAACATAGCAAAATTGCAACATACCCAATACAATGTACTTGAATATTGAACATTGAATATCAAATTACCAATTTCTATTAAAAATTCAATTTATTGACAAATAGAAGATTCTAAATTTTATTATATCAAAAATATCATAAAGATGATTACAATTAGTAGCATGATATTAAGATATCAAAACAAGTACAAAATCATGTCAAAATGTAGTGAAGGAAGGTCTCTAATCATCCCCCAAGGCAAACTCCTCATCATTGGAGACATCCTTGAGATGGTCGAAGGACACCTAGGTATCCCTCGGACGTCCCAGGGACGTCTGGCTGTCGCCACGTCCTGATGGCGACATGGTGGCAGGAAGGTGGTGGTGGGGGGACGCCAAGTCATCGGGACGGGGATGTCTCTGGTACGAGGACGAGGGGGTTCAGTGGGGGGACGAGTTCCTGTGTTACACTGTGATATGCAAGGTCGAGAAGTTGTTGATGCAGTAGTTGCACACTTCCTTTTATGCAAATGGAATACCATTTAATGTTGCTAGTTCACCTTTCTTTGGAGAGATGGTCCGAGCTATCCATAATGGACTAGTAGGGTATAAGCCACCTGGGTCTGAAAAGCTCCACACTATAATCGATAAAGAAAAACTTTGATTAGAGCAACAAACATCACCATTGGAAAGAGTCATGGTAACATATAGCAAAGGGCCTTAATTTTTGAAGGTAATTGACTGTATAGGGTAAGAAAAGAATGTTGATTTTCTTCATAACCAGTTATGTGACAGCATTGAGGAGGTGGGAGTATCACATGTGCAAATTATTACTGATGCTGCGTCTGTTTGTAAAATAACAGGTTTGATGGTGCAAAAAATGTATAGGTATATTTTTTGGACACCATGTTGCGTGCATTGATTGAATAATGCACTAAAAGACATTGGCAGATTCCAGTGGATTTTAGATCTCATAGAAAAGGGTAGAAAAATTCAGATGTTCATCTGTAACCATCACCACACAAGCAATTTATCAGAAATTTGCTAGTGTAAAACTTTTGAAACTTGCTGATACACTGTTTGCATTTTATTTTATTCTTCTTGACCACCTTTGTGAAGTCAAAGGAGCTTTGTGTTCCACCGTGGTTAGTGATGCATGAGTAGCTTGGAGACAATCAACATCAGATACTGCTATTGAGGTGAGAAGTTTGGTTCTTGATGATCACTTTTGGGCTGATGTTAGATTTGTTGTGGAGTTTACTAGGCCCATTTGTGAGATGATCAAATTTGCAGACTCAAAGAGCCATGTTCGGGGGAGATTTATGAGGAAATGGATTCCCTGTGTGAAAGAATCAAGAAAGTAATAGATGCTAGAGATCCCTCTTTATATCCTTTGATAGAAGAAAAACTACATGTAAGATGGAATAAATTGAACACACCCCTTCATTGTGTTGCATATGCCTTAAATCCTAAATGACATAGTACATAAGAGACCAATAAGAGGGCTCCATATGAGGACAGAGAGGTAATGAAGGGATTTTGGGCTGCAGTAAAAAAGATTTATGGTTGAGGTGAGGAGGCTTTGGTTACAAGGAGTCAATGGAATAAGTTTTCATGTGGGCAAGGTGATTTTTCTTTAGTGGAAGCTTTATATGATATGCGAGCAAAGATAGACCATATAGAATGGTGGTGGAACCATGGAGGTGAAACTCCTGAGTTGCAATCATTTGCAATATGATTGCTCTCATAAGTAGCTAGCTCTTCAGCTAGTGAGAGGAATTGGAGTACTTATGGTTTTATTCATTCATTGAAGAGGAAACGATTGGGGTCAAAGAAAGCAGAGAACCTGGTGTATATTCATAGCTCACTTCGCCTTCTCTGACTTTGCTTGTATCTCCAAGCTCCCGTCTTCTTGTCCCCATGCGGTCTCTTCAAATTGGGAGACTTTCACTTCCAACCTTGACCATCCCTTGTGTTCTCATACTACCCCCTTCTGACTCCCTCACAACGTCTAATTGCTCAGTTTTTCCATTACCTAAGCCTTTACGCTCCTCGGGCATTTCTTCCCATCCCATTGTTCTTCCTTGATGCCCCCCATCTTACCCCCTTCCACCCAATCCTTTAATCCTGTGACCCCTCAATCAATTCTTGATTGGGAAAATAAACTTGTCGTTAACCTTTCTAACGCTTGCCCTGATAATGATGCTTTCAACCTTCTTAAAAGAGGCTTGCGGTTTGCCTTATCCCCTCGGTTCATTCCCCATTATGACTTTCTCATCGAAATTGAAAATTCTATCCGTTCCCTCCCCACTCCTTGTGCTGATGAGGTTAGGCAAGATTGTTCCTTTCTTCTAAGGAACTCTAAGCCCCCTAAATGCAACTTTCCAAAAAATGGTCTTGTTGCCTTACACAAACTTTTAAGTAATAATGACTTAGTCATTGGCAAAGTAGATAAAGCCAACGTTAGGAAAGGTTAAATATCTAAAATGCTTGTTCTTCTCTCTGACTCTACCAACTACAAAATCTTACCCTTTAACCCTTGCCCGAAAATTCTTAAAAAAATTAAATCTGCCATTTCTTGCTCATCATTTGATTACTCCAGGAAGTTTTTAATTCCTTCCAAAGAAATCACCCCTCGTATTTATAGGGTCCCTAAAATTCACAAAGTAGGAATCTCGCTTAGACCCATAGTAGACACTATGGGGTCCCCCACTTATAAGTTAGCAACCTTTTTGGCCAAGCTCATCTCTCCTCACGTGGGAAAAAATGACTCCATATAAAACTCTGTCCACTTTGTTGACTTTATTAAGGACAAGAAGTTAGAAAATGGTGACATCTTTGTGAGCTTTGATGTTGTCTCTTTTCACCAAAGTTCCCCTTCCTGATGATATTGCCTCTTTAGTCGAGTTATGCCTTAGATCTACATTCTTTTCTTTTCTTGGTGTCATCTACGAGCAAGTAGATGGTGTAGCCATGTGTTCTCCACTCTCTCCTGTCATAGCCAACCTCTACATGGAGCATTTTGAGGAATCTGCTCTTTCCTCCTTCCCCCTCAAACCCAAGTGGTGGAAACGCTGTGGATGATAGTAATGTTTGTTGGCCACATGGCTTAGAACATTTAGAAGCCTTCCACGCCCACCTTAATAGTTTAGCCTTCCATACACCCCATTGGTTGGAAATAACCATTTGGCTCAATGCCTCTTGCACCTTGAGAAGTCGTCTCATAACAATAGTATGAGATGCAAATCAGGTCTCAACAACCTAAGTAAGTTAATAACAATATGTCAATAAATATTAAGCAAATTTATATGCAATTTGATAATTGAACATGACATAAAATTTATTAAAATTAAATAAATAAATTAAGTTTAGTAATTACAATTTACCTTCAACAGCTCCAATTTCGAGAAAGTTCTGAATATTGATTGTGACATTTGGTGGTTCATCACAAACATCTAGATCTCTTGGTATATTTCCAATTTGTTGCATCACCAAGTTGAGGGAGTGTACAGTGCATGGTGTCCAAAAAATGTGGTCATATTGGCCCTCAACCAAAGCACCTGTACCCCTACAATTTTTTGCATTGTCTATGATTACCTGGACCACATTCTTACTACCCACCATCTCTATGGGCTCAATGAGAATTCTGGAAATGAACTGTGCACCTTTCACTTCCCCTTCACAATTAACTGCCTTCAAAAACATTGCCCCTTTGGGGTACATTGCAATAACATTAATCAATGGATGGTTTTTGGTATCTTTCCATCCAACAGAAACAATAGAAACACACGAATTAATCCAAGAATCTCTAATTGGTTGAAGAGATTTCTCAATAGCAGACCTCTCTTTTTGCAATATGGTGGTACACACCTTTTCATACCTAGGACTTGTGTAACTATCCGGTGCACTATTGATGGTTGGCACCATTTCCTTCCAATATGGTGATCTCACCAAGTTGAAAGGAAGACCATTGGCATAGAGGCAACATGCAATGGCTTGATCAACAATGTCTCTTGCCTCCATTTAAAATCCTGTGTCCAATGGACCTCTTTTGCAGGTGGTAATTTTTACTTCTTCATCTTCCACTTCCGATATAGGCAAGAATGGATGTTTGGAGGATACAACTAATTCAGTGGGTAACTGCATTTTTTCTTTCTGGATGGACCAACATAAGAAGTTTGTTTTGGTCTTTTAACCAATCTATCAGCCTCTTCTTGTTCTTTTACATTCCCTTCTTATCTTTGCGTTTGCACATTCCCATCCCTTTACCAGTAGGGCCCATAAAGTGAAGTGTAACTCGAGAATATGAGTTGTTAAATGGTTTACTATCACAATATTTACACTTCCAAATATCTGACCCACCTCCTGCAACTTGTGACATTCTTGTGGTATGTCTCCATAAGGGAGATCCTACATCAATTTTGAATTTATCGGCTCCTTGCCCTCCCATTGAACTTTCACTACCGACCATTCTTGCACAATGTAATCTGATTTCTTGCTATTATAAGAAATAAAAAAATTAAGTAAAAAACTAAAAAAATCAAGCATACAAGTGCAAAAAAAGATACAAAAACATCAAAATAGAGAGATAAATTTGTTTCTTTATTTCTTAAAAAAAATATGGATTTTTTTTTGAAAAATTTCATTGCAAACGTGAAAAAATTCATCAAAATCTCAAAAGATTCCATTAAAAGACTCAAGAATAGGGTCAAATAATTACCTTAGAATCGGACACCCCATGAACAATCCTCTTCGAAAATAATCATCTGCCCTTCAAAATGCCAAAATGGAGACCAAATGAGAAGAGATCAAAATGGCAAACAAAATGAGATGCAAAAACAATGAATGACCTCTATTAGGGCCGTTTTAGGGTTTAGTGGTAAAAATAAATAATAAAAAATGGTTTCCAACACATGCTTTAAGTGAAATTTTTTCACTTTATAAAGTTTTTTTATGTTTTTTTTTTCATTGTGCGTTTGGGTGCCCCAAGTGTGCCTGGAAGCCCACAGGGAGTGTAAAATCTCCATGTGGATGCCTTTGGATGCGCAAAGAGATTTTACGCTCCTTGTGGGCTTCCGGGTGCCTCTGCCTCCGCCTCCGCCTTCTAGCGCCTCTGTCTCCGCCTCCGAGGCCTGCACCTGCGCCTCCGGTAACTTAGTTTTTTGGTACTTGAAATTTTTATTCTTTTGTTGTTTTTTATTTTTTTCTATATATTTGCTTATGTATAATTGTGTATGTAAGTTTTTCTTGTTTGTTTTTCATTTATTTTCTATCCTAGTTTTTCTTTTAATATCTTTATATTTAATATTTATATTTATATGTTTTAATTAGAATATATTTATATATATATGCATGCATGTATATACATAAATGTATATATATTTTTGTATATATATAATATAGATATGTACATTTGTGTGTGCAAGTTGTATGTATTTTTATTTTTTGTTTATATATATATATTTATTTATATAAGCATTAGGTAGAAAATTTATTTTCATTTCTTTTTAAATGTTTTCTTTTTTTCCTTATTTTTGTTCTTTTTCTTTTGGTCTTGTCACCCTTCTTCCCTTGTAGCTTTCCGTGCATCTTTCCCCCTGCTCTCTATCTTTATATCCTTGGCTGTGGTCTTGTCACCCTTCTTCCCTTGTTACCAGAAGTAGCACTTGCAATTATCATGGACTGTGGAAATTTAATGTTGTTGCAAGGGAAAATCAATATATAGATGAAATCAAAAGTTGAACACGATTGCGTATTTGGGTTTCTCTCAAAACATTGTGCAATATTAAACAACACCATCTTATTTTGAGTTTGTATGTCAAAGTTATGGTTTGTAGAAGAATTGAGTCAAAGAAAGCAAGTAAAATGGAGTGGTGATTTTGTGTGTTTGTCTCGGCTACTTTTTCTTGTGAAGTGGCAAATGTGTGCTCATCCCAACAAACTTCTTTGGTAAACTGGTGAACTTGTTTTGTGTGATTGTTTGAGTCATTTGGCATTCCAAACTCAGTTTTTTTGACTTCCTCTTCATTATTCATGGTTATTTTAGCTTCCAACCGTCTTCTGGGTTCTATAAATACTATGTTAGAATGGTGCTATGCAAAGTTTGAAAACTCGGATTTGGGAATTGGCGAAAAACTAGGCTAGGACTCGGCAAAGAAGAAAATCGTAGTTTTACAAAAAAGTAAAAACCAAAAAGAAATTAATTTTTGATCTCGTATGCTCATCTTCTTCAAACCCTACTTCAAAATGCAGACCTGTTTTGGGCCCAAAGAGCAGATTGAAAT